>JAUTXW010004905.1:617500-909776 GCA_030620095.1 Kuschelorhynchus macadamiae | reverse complement strand
GCACTGCTCCAAAACAATGTCGTGCCAACTTTGACAAATTTGTATACGGATCCAGCAAACCCACGAGTTCCAGCGAATATGATATGGTTTCAGCAAGATGGAGTACCGCCCCATTACCAAATTAATGTCCGGCAGTACCTCAACGGAATATTTCCAAATCGGTGGATAGGGAGACGAGGATCGATAGAATGGCCAGCGCGATCCCCTGATCTGACGCCATTAGACTTTTTCTTATGGGGACATATTAAAAATGTTGTATACAAAACTAAACCCCTCGACTTAGCTGACTTAAGAAGACGAATAACGCTTGCGATTAGATCGGTCACGCCTGAGATGCTAAATAACGTTAGAAGAAATTTCTATTTAAGATTAGGAATTTGCCAAGACGTTCGAGGCGAGCATATTCAACAGTTCCTAAATTAACTTTTTACTTTTGTTGATACATTATGAAGAAATAAATAATTTTATTTTTTTAATCTTAATTTTTGCAATAAATTTGAAAACACTTAATATTGCCGAAATAGTTGAAGATAGGTATAGGACATTGAACATAAAATATGTTTAGAATCTCCTAAAGAATCCAAAAATTAAATAATATCCGGGGTGTTGCATTTGAAATAAGAAAGTTGGCATTGACCACTGTTACAGGACACACCCTGTATAAAAAGTTTTTATTGGAAAAAATGAGCAACTAAAAATACCAATCGACGGGTCCAAGCGTTTTTCCGAACACGCCCCCATTTATTTATTATCGAATTTATTCCATTTGGCTGATACACACTGTATAATAACAAACTATAATTTCCGAACGAGCCGATCGCATAAAAGATATCCCGCAGGAGCCCGAATATATTTCCGCAAATGTAGGTCATGAAAAATCGATAGAATTGTATAGGTGTACTCAGGAAGAAGGAAAATATTGTTTAAGGGCAAACCCTTATTTAAACCTATATGCAAGGACAGTGGCTACGTGACCGCATTGCTAGAAATATTCTTTTGTTAGTTTCAGAACGTTAAGGGGATAGATTATATTGTTGTGCATTTAATCAACACCTGAGGAGGTTCTCAATAATTCGATCTGTATGTATTTTTTTATGTTTGTTCGCGCATATCGTCGGAACAGCTTGGCCGATTTTGATGAGTCAAACGCCAAATTGTACAGGACATTTCTCTGTCCTGTACCCCCGTTTTTTTGTAGTAATTATATAAAAAAAAACACTGGTATAAGGGGATAAAGGTAGCGTGTTTTATAATTAAATTTACATTCAACGGAAGCTTTCACGGCTCTGGTCAATTAAGAAATCGTGGTTCTTGGGATTAGACCGTGTCAAATTTGAATTACTATCCGACGTTTCGCCTTCGATTGCACGAGACATCTTCAGGGATCTTTACTCCACGAGATCTGAACACTGAATGAGCTCGGAGAGATTCAGGCGGGCTTTTATACCCGACTTGTGCTCGCCGAACCGTGACCCTGTGTAAAGATCGGTTTCCACGTGTGATGTAGACCGTAACCCGTATCTCTACTGAAATTTTTTGTATGTTTAAAAATTCCAATAGATTCCCTAATTTTTCGTTTATAAAATCCTGGAATGGCCGGTGGTAGGCTGATGTGTCAACGACTCAATTTCCATCATATCAGACATATTGGATCATAATAATCTTGATAAAGAACCTTATAGACCTAGTGGAAGCTTGTCTTGCATCTACTTATTTCAATTTTCAAGGAGCGTTTTATGAGCAAACTTCAGGGGCAGCTATGGGATCTCCTCTATGACCTGTGGTAGTGAATATCTTTATGGAAGCCTTTGAAGATGTTGCTCTAACATCCGCTCCACTAAAACAACTGGTTCAGATATGTGGATGATACCTTTGTAGTATGGCCTCTTCTCATATTTCTGGATCACCTCAATCAACAACTTCATAATATCAAGTTCAGAATGGAAATTGAATCTAATGGGACAATTCCCTTTCTAGATGTATACGTTCAAAGGAAAGAAAATGGTACGTTAGGACATTCTGTGTACAGAAAACCACACATACAAATAGATACTTAAACGCAAATTCTCATCACCATCCAGCACAAAAGAAATCGGTTATTAACTCACTAATATTCAGAGCTATTTCGATTTCTGATCAAGATTCTTTAACATCGGAAACATCGAAACTGACTGAAGCTTTCAGAGGGAATGGCTATTCCACTGAATATATTACGCGTTCAATTAAAAAATATAGTAATCCAACTCCGCGAAAGGAGGATGATAAGAAGCCACCGTCAGGTAGTGTTGTTCTTCCTTACATACATGGCTTTACAGACAAAATAGGACGATTACTTCGGCGGTCCAACATACGTACAATCTTCAACCAGGGGCGTGCGGTGACTTTTTACCTATTTGTAATGTAATTTGATTCTTCGATCATTTTTTGCAAATTCGTCAATGACGTCATCATAAAAACGTCGATGCTCCGACATATTTTGGATAAGTTTATTTTCAATGGACAACAGCGATGTATGCCAAAGTCTCTCCTGCCCCGTAGAATTTCCCACGAAATTTTTTATACGTTTAAGTGTTGAAAAATTGCGTTCTACTGATGAACTTGTGGCAGGTATTGTCAATACTAATTCACACAATTTCGACACTTCGGTGTAGGCATCTTCCAGCTCCTTGTCTTTTAAAAATTGCATTAGTTCCTTAGCGTTATTTTTTGCGCTAATATCATCAATTTCGTAAATCACTTTTAGTTCAGATCGCAGTAACACTCGGTCGAAGAACTGGCCATAATGAAGAAGAAGAGATTTAAACGCATCTTCTGGAAAAGTTTTTCCTTTAAATGCATCAAAATTGCAGAGCTCGAGGAATTTAAAATCATTTAAACCGTTAAATCTATAGTTTATTTGTTGCTGAATTTGATCAATTATTTCATAAAAGGGGCGCCTGTATGATGATTGAAAATCTCCGACCTTGTCTGTTCGAAGACGCTTGGCTTCACAGTCCAAAAAACATGAACCATCCACTTTTTTTAAAAAAGCAATATTTATTGCTATATTAAAAACATTGAGTCCCACGTTTCATTATTTTCTGCTTATTATTTTCTCAAATAGTTCAATCAGTGATTCACGATTTTCGGATACTGTTAACACAAGTCTTCCATTATAGTTCCACCTTGTAGGAGCTACTTTGGGCAATCGTTTGTGGACAATGGAGTCCAAAACTTGTTTACTTTTTGTTGACTTGTAAAAAAAAGCGGCCATGCCACTTAAAGTAAAGAAAAATACTTTAGACTCTTTAATGTGATTGATGGACTGGGATAAAACTAAATTTAATTTATGAGCAAGACAATGGACAAACACAGCACTTGGGAAAGTTTCTCGAACTTTAGCTTGCAGACCCCCTAATTGTCCTGCCATCACTGCAGCTCCATCATAGCTTTGAGCAACTAATTTTTTCTCTCCAATAATTCCTTTAGTAACGTTATAAACTACGGTATATAATGCATCTGCTGTACGATTTTCGGACACATTCTTAAAACCTAAAAATCGCTCTTGAATATTTCAGTCTGTTTTAACGTAATAATTGGCTAAAATTAGTGATATCAGTTGTTTCGTCCAGAGCAATAGCAGTGAACCGCGCCTGGCCAATCTCCTGCTTAATTCTTTTTAGAATATTGGTTGCAACAACGGAAATTAAATCATTCTGGATTCGATTCGACGTTCCGCGAAAAACGCTAATCTGTTCTAAATGATTTTTTAAGCAATCATCATATTTAGCCATTAAACTAAGTAAATCTTGAAAATTTCCTCTATTTGAAGAAACCCTTGTTTCGTCATGACCTCTAAATCCCAATTCGTGTTGTCCGAGAAAACAAAACAACATCGATAAGTCTTCTTAATATTTGACTATTTTTATCGACTAGTTCATTGTGTTGGCGGTTACTAATTTTCAACTGTTTATTAAGGGCGTGTTCAATTCTGGTTTTGCCGAAGACTTCTTCTTTTATGACGGCCTGCTGGCTTTTAGCCATTTAAATTGTTCGTATTGTTTTTCCGGATAAAAATGTCTAATACAGTTTTTCATTTTTGTGGTTACATTTTTCGTAGGCGCTTTTGCCCTTCCTTTGGAAATTATTTGAAGCTTATCAGCGAAGTTTAATGTTGAAAATCCCTTTATTATTAAGACACACACCACACATTCACACACACTCTTCTTACTAAATTCTCCAACATTTTCACGTCCGTATTATTGTCTTCCATATTGCACCATGCACGACGCGACGTACGTATCACACAACACACGGATAGCCGCCCAAAGAAAGAACCTACTCAAACGATATCTTCCGCCACCACTTAAAGCACGCGACTGAAACAGCCGGTGAAAAGTGCAATAACCTCTGGCTCGATTCACAGGAAATCAAGCATACGAGACTTGGCTGCAGAGAAGCTAGCGGCCCGCATTGGTTCTATTCGATATTCTATTGTGGCTGGGTCGGAGTCAAGGTCGCATTTATTATGGGCTTGATAATTAAAATAATATTTTAGAATTTTTAATATAAACTAAATGAATGGTTTCCTATTTCAAAAATTGCATTTTAGATCATGTTTTGTAATTTTTTTTTGGGGAAGCACTGCTTCCCTTGCTTCCATGGACTGCACGCTCCTGGTTCAAGCGTTTTTCCGAAAAACTGACCGTTTTTTAAATAAAAAATATTGTAATATTTAAGGGGTGGTTTCACCTCCTTGGAATTTAAGTTTTGAAAAATCCCTTCTTGTCGACCCTCTACACCCTAAAATCAACCTGTATGCCAAAATTTAGCCTTTTACCTCAAGCGGTTTGAGCTGGAGCGTGATAAGTGAGTCAGTCAACTAAGTCTTTTATATATCAGTATAGATATTTATTATAATTTAATTGCTGTATAATAATATATAATAATAATTATTTTATCTATATATAATTTTTATTTTGTTTAAATAAAATTTCGTTAAATTTAAATTATCTCTGTAAGGAGCCAACCGCACGCCTTTGGCGTACCATTTTTAGTGTTTATTAACGGATAACAATAGGCAAAACCGGGTGGTACTACCTGCACTTGAATAGAAAGAATTTTGCTAAACTATGGAAATTGCATACATTATTGGTGGGTCACCCTGTAGTCCTTTTGCATACCTAATGAGGTTTTATTACTCTATACATTTCTGAAACACACTTATAAGAAACAAATAATGTTAGAGCCTGGTCGATTATAAATACATGTGCTGTTATTATAAAAGCCAAATGACGCTGAAGAATTTACGATACATAGAAATCTGTCAGAGTTATAATTTATGAGCATAAAACATTTTCTCAGTGATATTTTATTATGTGTCTTGAACTTAATAGTTTCGCCCAGCCAAAATATAAACATCTTGGCTGACATTTCTTTCGTCCACTGATACTGATACTTGCCCCAAAACTATTGCTCGAACCAAAAGAACCTTCAAATTAATTGGCAATAACCCATAACGAAGAAAAAATAAACTATTAAAATTAGTCTGTAACATAGTAATTGCTTTACTTTAACCAACGCGGCTGTTGTACCAGAACTATTCGATAAGGATAAAAAGCTCATAGTTTTTTTAGGTGCTTTGGCAGCAGAGTATTGAAATAAAATGTGATGATATCATATTTTATTAATAGGTAAGTAATTATAGTATGGCGATAGCGAAAGGAGTAAAGAGGTACAGGGTTGTTTTTTATAATTTGCCGTCCCCTGACGATCTGAAGATCACTAAATCACCATTAACTTTGTTATTCTAAATAGGACACCCTGTATTTTTTGAAATTCTTAAATTTTCGTCATTCTCCCCTTTCCAAAAATATATAATTTGTCTATATTCGGAATAGTAGTTATTGACTTATTCCACTTTAAAGTTACCATATAGGTATGACAATTTCACAGATATATATTTAAATCGCGGTACCCATGAAGTGATGAAATCGCTTTACCCATGCAATGTCACCAACAAAAACAAAACATTTACTTTCATTCGTAGGTAAAATATTTTATTGATTTTACGGAAAACAAAATTAACAAAATCTAAAATGCAATTTACCGAAGAAGAAAGAAAAAAAATTCTTCAACTTTATTTCGCAAATGCTAATAATGCGTCAATTGTAGTGCGACAATACCTGCTGCAAGAGTTCCCTCAAGAAAAACAGTTGCATATACAGGGTGTCTCGAATTGCAGTGTCCAAACTTTAACAGCGCATTCTGCATTCAAAATAAGCCCTAATTTTCTATATAAACATATATCGGCACATGCTTCGTTTTCGAAATACAGGGTGTTAAAGTTTTAAGAAAAAAATTGTTATTTAGTCATAACTTTTTTAGTACTTGAGATATTGTTATTAAATTTGGTAAACAGCATTTGAGTAACAAAAGACATTTTTTGATTCGAAATATTTTTTAATTCTTTATTAGTGGCGTCCATACAGGATTTTTATTGAATATCCTTGAAGAAAAAATGGTACGCTACTGCTTTTTCTGAAAACAAAAATCATTCCTAAAATCCCCACTCAGATGGAAGGATTTCGGGTTAAAAACTAAAAACTATTTTTATGTATGGGGTAGTTAAAATTTCCATTATTGTTAATTATTTCAGTAGCAAAACCTTTAACATCTTGGTATGCCATGATTGCATTTTTGGGACAATTGAACATTACAGTTTATACAAAAAGGTAATTATCAGTCTAACTAGTGATTTCAAAATGGTGTTATTCAGTAACTTTGAGTATGCTGATATTCATTTCGTTTATGGTTTCTGTAATGGAAATGCAAATGCAGCAGTACGGGAATACCAACGAAGATTTCCAAATAGAAGATTACCTTGCCAACAAGTTTTCATTAAAACGCATTTAATATTTAGGAATTTTGGACTCAAAAAGAATCCGAGAAACGAAGGTAGGAGAAATGAACAATATCGAAACGTAATTTTAAATAAGTTTGACAACGATAGGAAATTAAGCCTACGAAGAGCAGCTCATAATTTACAAGGCAACGCAGTTTTTGTTTCTAAAAATAAGGTTCATCGCGTTTTGAGGAAAGATCACAGGAAGCCATTTCAGATGCAGCCAGTTCAAAACTTACAACCTGGTGATGCCGAAAAACGTGTCAGTTTTTGCAATTGGTTTTTGCGCCAAATAGAGGAAGACGAGAACTTCTCAAAAAAATGTTATGGACTGATGAAGCCACATTTACCCGAAGCGGCTCAGTAAATTTCCATAATTTACGAATCTGGAGCCATGACAATCCACGTGTTGTACGAACTAGAGCATTTCAGCAAGAATTTTCTGTTAATGTTTGGTGTGGTGTAATAAATGAAATTTTTTGCGGGCCCCATATTCTACCACCACGCCTAGATGGAGAGTTATTTAATGATTTTCTGCAAAATGAGTTATTTCAATATCTAGAAAATATTCCTCTAAATCTTAGAAACGAATTCTGGATTCAAATGGACGGGGCTCCCGCGCATTTTGCACTTGTAAATCGCGAGTGGTTAAATAATAATTATCCAGAACGGTGGATTGGACGATTAGGAGCTACAGCCTGGCCACCACGTTCCCCTGACCTCACACCTGTCGACTTCTTTGTGTGGGGTTATTTGAAAAATTTAGTTTATTCCAGACCAGTTCATACAAGAGAAGAACAGATTCTGAGGATAGAGCAAGCCTGTGAAACTTTGCGAGCCAATACGAATTTTATACGCCATGCCACTGACACAGTTAAGAGCAGATGCCGAAAATGTGTCGAAGTTAGAGGAGCTCATTTTGAGCAATTATTGTTAATTTTAAGGCCCACATTAATCCTTAATGATATTTAAAGTGCTCTATAAATTTTTTTCACGATCTAAGTTAATAAAAGTTATGAATTCTAGTTTTTGTAAAATTAATTACGAACTTAGTTAATAAAGAGTAGTTTCTGTAAAATGAAGTATCATCTTCAAAATTGAATTAATTCTAATTACCGTTTTACAAAATGAATCGACGATTTTAGAATTATAAACTCATCTGTCATACTTTAAAGACGAACCTAGCAATTGTTCTATTATCACAAAAATGCAATCATGGCATACCAAGAGTCGACAATGAAGGAATGATGGTAAGTACCAAGGACATTAGATTTTAATAGGTTGCCTGCTAACTTCTGCGATGTCACCCTGATAACCCAAACATAATGCAAATCTCCGTTACAACGCACAGAGGGTAAAATACCAATATTAGGAAATAAAAAGTCTATTTTTGTAAAATAGAACAAATATTATATTTTGTGATTGAAACAAGCTTTAATTTGTAAAAAGGAGTAATAGGTAACTATTTTATTAAATAAACTACTAAGTTATCAAGAATTCTGAGGTTTTTTTTTAATTATATAATATGTATACACTTTGAAAATTCAAGTAAAACTGTGCATTTACTAATAACAAAAGGTATATATTCAAATAAACTGTTTTTAATTCGAATTAATACTAGTATTATACTAGAATTATGTGTTTTTTCTTTATACAGTGTGTCTGCTTAATTTCTCGCCATATGGAAAACTTTCTTATTATTTATTTTACGGAAAATAGTTATTCTTTATAAAAAGTTCTGCATGGAGTTAAAGCTAAAGTTCAACTATCAGACATTAATTTTTCAGTCATATACAAGGTTTTTCAAAAAGTATGAATTTGGCTCAAGAGTAAAGTTCCTTTATTTGTAACAATATCGAAAATTGTTATTGAGAAAAATTGATCGGAACTAAAAACTACGTTTGAATATGCAATGCGAACTTAAGCAGACATACGATACAGGGTGATTCAAATATAAAACATATTATATGACAATCAGACGAACAATATACAACACCGTTATTTAGAACAATATCAAAATCTAACCATGAAAGAAAAATGTTTGCTTTGGGAAAATCCGGACAAAGTTATTATGTTATCAATATAAAAAATTATTTAGTGCATCTGTTTTAAGATAATATTCTGACTATTATTTTCGGAATAGTAAGTAAGGTATCGCTAAATTTAGATAGAACTTAAGTTTTCCTCATCAGAAATAGAATCATTATTTGATTCTGACAAAGAACTGGAATCAGTACCATGATAGGGAAATGAAAGAAGTGCAAGCACATCAGGATCTATTGACCTTTTTTTAAAACCATGGATAGTGGTTTTTTTTGAGAGGCTAGATATTATAGGATCCGACGAAAAAAGTAAGGAGTGCAACAAATCGGTCATTGTTTGTTCTCTAGAAAATTTTCTTGTGTTCAATTCTCTAAGTCTTTTTAAATCTTTATTCCTTGCTTCGAGTGCCTCTTCTGAAAAAGTGCCTATAGGCAAAACCGCCGCTCGTATTATGTCTCCGCCATGAATGAGTAAACGATGGACGCTGCTTGGTAGATAATACCATGGATATAATGATATGAACATTTGTGCGGTTTTTAACGCATATTCTTGAAATCTATTGGCATCGACATCGTACCCGCATGATATCGTTTTCAAAACGACAGCGAAGTTTTTAACGAGATCTTCGTTAAGCCCTGTAATTCGCGATGTTAGTGAAGGATATTCGAAAAAGCGTCTAGCCGAGTTCCCATCATTTGTTGTCCCAAAGCCCGGTTTTGGGATGTCCACTAGAAGACCCATTTCTCTCCTTATTCGGTCTATAATTTCTTTTTTTGTGTCTTTAAACACATCTTTATTTTCTTGGGTTTTAACCTGCCAAGATTTAAATGGTATTCGATATGACACGTTCAAGAGACACTCGAAGCAACGAATCCAAGCGTGAAGACTAGAGAGGCCATATTGCAAATTAATAGGGTTAATATGTAACGTTTTGATAAGGTCCAAATTATTCATTTGTTTGGGGGTTGCTTTACAAATACCACAAACCTGATTTGAAGTAGCACAAATCACCCCAAACATTTTACCATCAAGCATGGTAAGTTTAAAAATGTAGTTGACGGTTACTTTGAAATCATTAGCTAAAATGATTTCCAGCGGTTTTAGCTGCAAAATTTGTTGTTCGACGTTGTTTATTTCTTGTTTGGAAAGTAAGGGTGTTTCTTTTGCAAAAATTATCTTAATAGGTCGACAAAACCTCGTAGAACTTGGGCGAGGATTGTTCCAAATAACGGTGTTTGTATATTTTGCAGCATATATTTGTAATGGTACCAAACAGACAGAAAACAAAAATTCATCAGTAGCATTTTCATTTTCACCAATGAATTTTTGCTTGTAGCGAGAGTGGCCTGAGCTTCCGTCCAAGCCCCACTTAAAAATTAAATTCACTTCAATAATATCATTACAACTGCAATACTGCAAAACTTCTTACTGTAGTTTAACAAGTCTACTGGCTGTATGATTTGCAAGAGCTTGCAAGTTAATAGTGGCTGATGTTTCTGAAACAGCAATAGATATTTCTTCTGGATAGCATTCCTTTTTTGCGCACTGAATTCGATTGTAGGAGGGGTATATGTTTGCGTTCCTGCTTTTTGCTCCCCTTTGCATCAAAATATAAGATGCTTTTGTGAAACGCCCATCAACAAACAATGCTAAAGCTTCTTCTGGAGTATACTTCACTATAGCTAATTTTGGTGATCTATAGGCATTAAGAAATTTGGTAGCCATATCTGAAGACCCTGTAGAAACTTCTGCTATTACTTTGGCTGCGTTTCTTTCACCCGAACGATGTAAACTACTTTGCGCTGCAAAAGTTAATTCCTCTGTGGTGTTATTTTCGAGCAAATGTTTTATTTTCTGTCTTTTACTTTGAGCCGAAACTTGATTAAAATTCTCGGTCGGACGACCAATTTTTTTATTTTGCCTATTTAAAGGTAACTCAAGAGAACACAAAGAAGTACGCCTATTTAGCCAGTTTTTGTTCTCGTTCTCAAACACTTTTAGGACTCTTCGTGATTTTGACCATTTTCTATTTAAAAAACTGGTAATGTTTCTGACCTGCATGGAATAACAGGAACGTGGGTCATTCTGGCAATCATTGTGATCCATTTTATTTCTGACATAATTAATAACATTCATATTTTTTTCATGAATTGGCTTATTCTGATGCCACACTTCAAAAAGCTCGCGATTGGAGATTTCGAGGGGTTCTAAAAAAAACAACTGTTTTAAGCAAAAAGTGTGGCGTGCCATTTTTTTATAACAATAAATTCAGAACAAATGTCATACGAACGCCGGTAAAACAAGGAAAGGTGTTTGTACACCAGAAAACGCATCCAGATGCATAGAATATAATATGTACCAACTATTTGAAAGTTATTCAAAGTGATATCACAGATATTATAAAAAAATATTTTTTTTTCAAAACTTTACCATTGACCCTGTATTTTGGAAACGAACCATTTGCGGACAGTTTTATTATCGGCCAGTTTTATAAAACTTTGCAAAAACCACATTTTTTAAAATTCGTAATGTGCGCTCCTAAATACGCATTTGTACCAATTTTGAACGAACATGTCTATACTCGTGCTTAGATGTTACCCCTCTCCACCCACTTAGAGGGGGAGTTGTCAACTTCATGACATCATAATATTGTTATGTCCCAAAACTATATCTACCACGCAACGCGAGGTTGGATTCCGCTTGTGACGTCACGCGTGTTGCAAGCTTAGACAAGGAATTCCTTGTCTAAGGTTGCAAGCGTTTGCCTTTTGTTATGTATTTAAATGGAAAACACGATTGAATATTGAGTTTAAACTTATTTTATTGTCGTAATTTTATAAATATCTGTATTTTAACCTTTATAAAGTCTACAGATGGTTAAAATAATATTTAAAACATTTAAAGTTACCTTAAAAGCTTTATGGATAAAATAATCAAGATGCCCTTGCCTGCCGTGTCACACGCGTGACGTAAGCAGCTGACATACCTTATATTTATTGTATCATGCCACATACCACATTTAAAGGTAATCGGGTAAGTACGTAAAAGTTGGTCAAATGTTAATTAAAATTTGTCCAAAGCATATACGTCAACATTGTCAAGTTAAATAAAAGGTTATAAAAACAGCATTTATTGCAATTTGTTGCAGCTGATTTTAGTGTGATTTGATTAACCGAATATATCTCAACAGTATACCGGTCGATTTAACTGTAATTGAGTGTAATTTGACAATAATATGCTTTACCAACTTAAACATATAACAAAAATACTATACTTCCCATCCTGAAGGGATGTGGAAGTAAAATATATAACAAACGTTTGGTTATATAAAAAATACTAGATAATAAAATGTACTTACCTTGCATATTTACCATACTATTGTGGCAAAAACTAAATTACTTTCTAAGCTCACAAAACAAGAACCTGATTTTGACGTTAATTATCAACAAATAATAGAAACTATTTGACGTTTAATATACTTACTATTTTTCCAGAGCCTACTATAAAATAAGTTACCCGAAAAATTCAAAACAAACAAATATGTTTGTAGGGACATATTAAGCATTCAATGATGCATTTGAAGGACAAAAAACGTAATGTTCAATATTTGACTTTTTATTTTCTAATTTTGGATTTTTGCCTTCTGTGCAACGGGTCGATGACGTCATCTCTCCTTAGTTGTCAGACAAGCTTTTATTTTAGAAACTCTACATACGTTGTTCAGAAATTATGAACTCACCCGGAATGCATGAAATAAATATCGGAAACCAAATAATTTTAAAAACTTGCTGTTACAATCCCACCTTAAAGGTTTTGCTACTGAAATTAACAATAATGGAAATTTTAACTATGCCATACATAAAAATGGTTTTTAGTTTTTTACTCGAAATTCTTAAACCGCACGAGAAAAAGACAAGGGATCAAATTTGCTCCAAACTGAGTGGGGATTTTAGGAATGATTTTTGTTTTCAGAAAAAGCAGTAGAGTACCATTTTTTCTTCAAGAATATTCAATAAAAAATCCCGTACGGACGCCACTGATGAAAAATTAAAAAATATTTCAAATCAAAAAATGCCTTTTGTTACTCCAAGGCTGTTTACCAAATTTAATAACAATATCTCAAGTAATAAAAAAGTTATGACTAAAAAACAATTTTTCTCTTAAAACTTTAACACCCTGTATTTCGAAAACGAAGCATTTGCCGATATATGTTTATATAGAAAATTAGGGCTTATTTTGAATGCAGAATGCGCTGTTAAAGTTTGGACACTGCAATTCGGGACACCCTGTATAGTAAAAAACCAGGCACAAAGAAAATCCTTGCAGGGGCAAAGAAGACGAGCAAATTTTGACTTGGACGAGGAATTATCCATATTATGATATTTTGAAGGTAAAAAATCCTTTCTTTAGGTAGTCTAAAAGTTAAATTAAAACTAATTTTTAGAAAATCCAAGCAGATTCCGGACGTCTCTCGGATAACCGGAAAATCAAGGTTCTACATCAGTCCAGTGCTAAAAAAAAATCAATTATTATTACATATTAATTAGACCAATGCAATTATTAACCAACGATCATTTTAACCAACGTCTTCACTTATGTAAGGATATCCTGACCAGACTGAGACAAGATATGTTGTTATTCAGAAGGAATTTGTGATCTGATGAGGCTTGTTTTACCACATCCGGAATGTTTAATAGAAAAAACAAGCACCATTGGGCAACAAGAAATCCACATATAATTGAAGAGGGAAAGAGACAAGGGCGGAAGTCAATAAATGTGTGGTGCGGCATCTTGGGAAACCAAATTATTGGTCCGATATTTATTGAGGGTATATTAACGGGAAACGATATTTAAATTTATTAAATAACGAAATTGAGCATTTTTTGAAGCAGCTCCCTTTAAACACAGCAAATAATTTGGCACCACACAACATTTGAGAGGTCACAGATTTTTTAAATGGTCGATATACTTTGTGGATTGGCAAATATAGCAATATTCACTGAACCGCGAACAGTCCCGACCTTACATCTTTGGATAATTTTTTGTGGGGATGCCTAAAGGATAATGTGTATCATAACAGAACGGACGGAAAAATAGTGTATGAAATTAGGGTTTTAAATACAGAATGTCCTACCTTCATTACCCAAACAATTAGGAAACTAAGAGTGTTTCAAAAGTGCTTGGATAATGGTGGGGGTCCCGTAAATAGGCTGTAAAAATATTAATTCCTAGTTCTTGTTTTGTTTTTGTTTGTTCGTTATATATATATATATATATATATATATATATATATATATATATATATTTGTATATATCACATCAAATATATTTGTTTTCAAATTACTGTTTTGTTTTGGTTGGTGACATTTCATGGGTAAAGCGATTTAAGTATCTGTGGAATGCGTTCAAGTCCAACAGGGCTTCTTTGTTTTTAGTTGACATTTCATGGGTACCGCGATTTAAGTATGGTTGCAAATCTCTGAAATTGTCATATGTGGTAATTTTAAAGTGGAATAAGTTAAAAACTATACTGTTCCGAATATAGACAAATTATATATTTTTGGAAATGGCGGCTCGCGGGTGAAAAAGTAAGTGAAGTGCAAATGAACCAAGAAAATATCGCAATAATTTTTTTTCCAGAATTTTTTTATATGTGGAGGGGGTAGAATATTTTTTTACGACTTACCTAAATTTTGTATACTAAATCAATTCTCCTATCCTTCATAGCAGCAAATTTATTTATAACATCCTCATAAAATGGATGAGTTGTGAATGAGTATTGAAATATTGCCAAGAGAAGTAAATCTTTCTTGAGATACTGTATTTCTTAAATAAGTTTTTATGCATTTGAAGCAAGAGAAACTTCTTTCCACTGAAGCACTTGTCTATGGTATTGTCAAAATAGGGGAAAACGATTTATATGCCAAACATGAAAATGTAAGTTTTTCGCAATCTTAGTGTCATTTTCATTAAAATATGGTCTAATATTTCATAAAAAAGGGTTCTATACTTAGCCCTAATTTCTTCACGTGAAAGTTTAGCAAGCTCAGGCTTGTAATGATTTATTTCTGTAATAGAATTTGCTTTATCAAACATGGTATTAAAAAAATGTTCATTTCTTTTTTTACAGAGCGCTTCACGACAGCGAATTATATTGGATATGCAAAAATGAATGTCAAGCAATTTTTTTTGAAGAACGTCAAACAGTATGTCCGTGATTGAGAAAATGTCATTAAACACTAATGCCAGGAACGTGAATTCAAAATCGTTCATCTCACCTAAAAATCCTTTCGCAAGGCGGACTGATTTTTCATCAGATTTCTCACAGTTTGCAATAAATTCAAAGACGTCTTTTAATTTATTCCAGTCTTGAACAATCACATTTACTAACTTCGAATTTGAAGTTGTAACAACACCATAAATAAATATAACACAAAACAGTCAAGTTAACTGCAAAGGAACTCACCGGTTAGTGTAGTGTACTACGTCTGCAAATCACCGAGACCGTTGTATGGCGCTGGGCTCGACGTCATCACGTACGCGTTGTCATGGCAACGTAGTAGGAAAATCGTGAACTAAACATAGCACCTTCACCAAAATCAAAGCGGTTTGCGCCACTGTTATAGTTGTTATAATAAAGTTAGATTGAAAGCTTTAAAATGGCATGCCGCCAACGGTCAAGTAAGATATTTATTCGAGACGTACAGTTTATTTTTTGCCAATTAGGTGAATAAATGAATGTAAAAACTTAAATTTTAAGAGATATATAATAAATATAGTTAGATGTTTGCTTGTTTATTTTAACATATATTATATGTTAGGGAAAAATGAGTAGAATCCAAAAATGTCAAAAAACACAGGGTGTCTGATTTAAAATAACAAAGTTGATGGCGATTTAGTAATTTTTCGATCGTCTTTTGTTATTAAAATGGCGGCTATGTAAATCTTTAGGAAATTCCCTATAACTTTCGTAGGGACCATTTCTTTGTATCTTGAAAAAATAAGCCTCTCAGGGTGTGGCAAATTATAAAAAATAACCCTGTATGCATTTAGCAATAAATGTAATCTATAGAGTAATAAAACCTCACTAGTAATTCAAAAGGACAGGGATTTGAAAGGGTCATTATTACTATTTCTAGAAACGACCCTCAAATTCAGCTAAACTGGAGGAAATTTCTCCAAAATTTATGAAACAGACTATAGACACTAGATTGTTTCTTGCTAAAAAATATATCATTGGGGAAGAGGTATTTTCCCCATTACCTCCCTGCAAATCCGCACTAGGTTAAAGATCTCTTGCAGTGCATTATTTGTTTCAAGAGACCTTCCATTTACTTTTTTTTTGTTCATTTTAGTAAGTTTTGTGTTGCCTCGGTAACCAAATAATTTGTAGAATCATTGCCTTGTATACATGTGTGTATTGAAATGACCATGCTGTACACTCACCGGGCTTGACACCGAGTTCAGTGAATCAGTTTTGTTTATAATAAGATCTTTTGTTTACGGGTCTCCTAATTTCTGTATGACTTAATCGTTCATAATATATTAGTTAGCTAAACTTTGTTTTAGTTATTAGATAGTTTGTGAGTTGTTTTTCATGTGGAGTCATGGACCAGAGGTAGGTTTAAATTTCATTTTGTTTCTTTTAAAGCTAAAATCTATTGTATTTTCTGAAATAATTGACAAGCAGGGTTTCCTTTTTAATTTTTTTTTAAATAAAATATTTTAAAAAATGTATTAGTATTGTTAGTCTTGAGAAAATAAACCAGTTTTTAATCAAGAAAATGGGGATATGTCATTATTACAAACCTAAGCTTGCACCGCGTCCCACATAAAAGTACTCACTATTTACTATCTGAAAATCCGTAATAGATACGAAAAAAAGTTTAATACAAAAGTTTCTGTATACTGGGTGTCCCAATTTTGCTAGAACATCAACTATAAAATTTTAAACGGGACACCCAGTTTTTGTCCATTATTTGATTCCTTGTCAAAAATAAATATAAGTTACCCATTTAAACTATAATCGATTTCTGCGTAGTTTCCGAGATAATCAAGGTTATGTGTGATTTTTTGAAAACTGGAGCTATTTTTCAAATCACTCTAAAAAATGGCAAAAATCTAAAATTGGGCATTTGGGTGGTAATTTCAAGTTTATAAAGCATTAATGCACATACGAAATACAACATTTTTGTTCACGCCGATACAAGGTGGACATACTACGAAATCAATCTTGCACCTTTTTAAAGTGTAAAAAGTCGATTTTTTTTTAAATAGAATACCCACTATGTTTTTTATTTATGCAAATAATCATACACATTTTTTCATATATACATATATATATATATATATATATATATATATATATATATATATATATATATATATATATATATATATATACAGGGCGGTGCAAACAAGATGGGGTGGACGATTGTGGGCAAACGGAGAGGAATTTGAAAAAACATTTTTGGGATATGATTGATAGTCAAGAACGCTGTGTTTTAAAATTATACCCATTATACAGGGTGGTCTGAAAAGTTCGTGGTGAACCAAACTTGTGTTTTTTTAAATGGGACACCCGGTATATTATTATTTTAGTTGATTCTCCTATTCGTTACGATCATTTTGATATGAGGTTTGTTGGGTCTAAAATTTATACCAAGGGAATGGGACGAGGTTAAATTGGAAAAAAGGGTTACACTCCGGCCATTTTTTGAAAACAATTGAAGCAGGTATGGAAAAACCAAATATTCTATAAAATGTATTGTATCTAGGATTACAATAATCGCTTGTGAGTCCTTCAAAATTATTCACTGTTATACAGGGTGGTCAAGTTTTGCAAATTTACCTTGGATTGAATTTTTTTAAATGGAACACCCCATATATTTTACTGTCATATTAAAGATAACATCGCCAGCTTTCAGAAAATACCCTATTTGATATCTTTCTAACCAACAGTTTTTTAGTAAATTAACCGTGAAACCAAAATTTACTCATTCTAACAGAAACGGTATTATTTACGTTGCTTAAATTGACTACCTATAATATAAGGAGGCCATGATATAATCATAAATGAAAAGAAAGACTGACATTCTTGTCAAAACCGCAAAGTGTCAGAGAATTGGCATCAATTACCATTGTTTTTTGACGATAAGCAGAGAAATTGTTAATTAACAATGAGTTTGAGTACTTCAGAGTTGATAAAGATGACTTTTACGTTGGGCGAGTGTCAAAAAAACCTTTTACTAGCAAGCAGGGTTTATGCGGTACGATATCCCAATGCCGAAAAAAAAACAAGATCTGAAGCTTTTGCAAGTTTATTAGAGAGGTTTCAAGAAACAGGCAATGTTGCTTTTAAGAAACGTAAAGTAATTAATAAACCAGTTACCACTGAAGATAATGCTTTGACAGTGTTATTAACAGTGCAAGAAAATCCACACACAAGTACCAGGGAAATTGAGAGAGCTACTGATATTGAACGCACTAGTATTAAACGGATTCTGAAACAACATACATATCATGCCTACCACATTGAATTACACCAAGAACTGTATGATCGCGATTACGTCCAACGACAAGAGTTTTCAATTTGGTTTTTAAATACAATTTGGGATAATCCAGGTTTTGTAGATAGGGTGCTGTTTTCAGATGAAGCAACTTTTAAAAGCAACGGCTTGGTTAACAAACATAATATGCACTATTATTCAACCGAAAATCCACATTGGATTCGTCAGGTGGACCATCAAAATAATTGGTCAATTAATGTTTGGGGGGGTTTAATTGGCTCTCATGTTATAGGACCATATTTCTTTGAAGAGCATTTAACGGGAGAAGTCTATTTAAATTTTTTGAGAAATGAGTTGCCCGTGTTGCTCGAAGACTTACCTTTAATGTTAAGAAATTCCTTATGGTTCCAACATGATGGAGCACCCCCGCATTACCATAAGCATGTAAGACATTTTGTCAATAATTGAAAAGGAGAGCATTGGATTGGGAGAGGTGGACCAGTTAAGTGGCCTGCGAGGTCACTCGATTTAACGCCACTAGATTTCTTTTTATGGGGACATGTTAAAGAAGAAGTTTATAAAGAGGTTCCAACCACAGTGGAAGATATGAAGTTGAGAATAATAAGCAGTTTTCGCAACATTTCAGACCTGACTTTGAGAAAAGTGAAACTTTCATTTATGGATAGACTCGAAATGTGCCTTCAGCAAAACGGTGGTTTAGTTGAACATCTTTAATAAGTTTTAATTATATCGTTTTTGTTGATTTATATTAAATTAATTTTTTTTGTAAAAAAAGATCTGGTTATTAATACTGTCAAAGCATTATCTTCATTGGTAACTGGTTTATTAATTACTTTACGTTTTTTTGAAAGCAACATTTCCTGTTTCTTGAAATCTCTATGATAAACTTGCAAAAGCTTCTATCTTGTTTTTATTTCGGCATCGCATCATCAAAGAACAATATTTATTTATTTACTGATGACAATATTCTGACACTTTGCTGTTTTGACAGGACTGTCAATCTTTTGTTCAATTTATGATGATATCATGGCCTCCTAATATTAAATTGTCAATTTTAACAATGTGAATTCAGAGTAATTCGTGTTAAAATGAAGACATTTTGATTTCACAGCTAATTTACTGAAAAACTGTTGGTCAGAGAGGTATCAAATATGGTATTTTCTGAATTTTTCCATGAGACGTAAATCAAAAGGTCAATAACACCAATTAACATTTAAACAAAAACAAATACAAACACAGAACATCTATTGCAGACTCTAAAATAAATAAAATAAAAACATTTTTGAAAAAGACATGGAACTACCTGTCGAAACGTCAAATTATATTAAATATGACAAATAATTAAAAAATCGTTTTAATTTTATGAACAGGCATCCCAAGAAAAGAAGTACCTAATTACAATATATATTTAAAGGTTCAAGAAAAATATTTGCGAAACTATATATATATATATATATATATATATATATATATATATATATATATATATATACATGTGGTCATTTAAGTGTGCAACATATGAGAATTTTTTTTATTAACTACACAATCAAAATAAAAATATTGCCAAGAGTTGGTGCATCCTCGATAATCATATAAAGTGTACTTAGAATGGTTGCGAGTCAAACAGCATACAGGGTAGGTCAAAAAATATTAAAAACATGCAAGAGTAAAGCACCCTTATTTACAAAGATTCAGCAAAATATTGTTAAGAAAAGTTGTTTAGCATTAAAAGTTATGCCTGAATGCCTAAACATAGTCTCCTAAAAAAATTTTTTTTTGGAAAAACAAAAAAGTTTTTTAAAGATTGATTTTTTGATAATTATCATAAACACATTCATAGTTTAATCATATGAGAATTTTTTTTATTAACTACACAATCAAAATAAAAATATTGCCAAGAGTTGGTGCATCCTCGATAATCATATAAAGTGTACTTAGAATGGTTGCGAGTCAAACAGCATACAGGGTAGGTCAAAAAATATTAAAAACATGCAAGAGTAAAGCACCCTTATTTACAAAGATTCAGCAAAATATTGTTAAGAAAAGTTGTTTAGCATTAAAAGTTATGCCTGAATACCTAAACATAGTCTCTTGAAAAAAATTTTTTTTTTGGAAAAACAAAAAAGTTTTTTAAAGATTGATTTTTTTGATAATTATCATAAACACATTCATAGTTTAATCAAAATCAGATCAGATTGGCATAACTCCGTTCGAATTTAAGTATACTTGTGAAGTTAACTTGAATTTTTAATTTTTTAGGGAATCACAAACTTCAGGTTTGTTGCAACGACATTAAACACAACTCGGAAATTTCCCCAATATTCTTTTTAACAAGATGAAGCATTTCTGAAGGAAATATGCACATTAAAAAACTTTCATTTGAAGTGCAAAATTTTCATTTCAAATATTTATTAAAGAACTGTACATATGATTGACAAACTGGAAATCCTTGAAAAAAACAAATAAGTGAATTAATGTGAATTAATATTAACAAAAAATCAAGCGCACCGAGATCTAATTAAATGTGATACCACTAGTTTTACCAAAAATGTTTTTTATAACTTAACAATTAACAAATCAGCATGAAGTAATAAAACATTTAAGGAAGTACAAAAAAAATGAAAATTATCTAAGCGTTTGTGTGCCCAACATCTTGTTCAACGCATCTAATTGTCCGGTCATAAAATTCACTAAAAGTAGATCGCAAGGTATTTGCTGGAATATTTCTGCAATAGAAACGAATCGAATTTTCAAGTTCCTCGACATTATTAAATTGTCGATGCTTATAAATTTTTGTTTAGGTATCCCCATAAAAAAATCGAATGGGGTCAGATTTAGGGAACGAGGAGGCCACCGTGGATCGGTATTTCGTCCTTACCATTTAGTACCAAATTTCCCATTTAACCATTCGGAAACATTTCTAGTAGAATGAGCGGGACCTCCATCTTCATATACAAACCATAATTTATACCGTTCTTGTAAACTATTGTCCATATTGTCCAAAATATCCGATATTTCGTTTTCCAGAAACTGTACTGCTAATTGATTTTCTTCAATTGTACAAACAGTTTTGGCACGTTCATTTTTATATTTATAGTCTAAAGATCCCATAGTCTGTTTGAAGTTTATTAAAAATCTACTTACAGTTTAATAGTGAACTTGTTTGTCTGGATGTCGTTCATTTTTAAAATATCTGCTGCGTCACGCACTGTTTTATAATTATCCCCACATATCAAAACTAATTCTTCCTTCTCGTCTAGCGTTAATTGTCTTGGAGGACGCATTTTAAATCAAATAAAGTTAATATGTAATAATATAATTGTTCTCCTAGAATGAAATATTAACGCCACCGAACTGTCATAATTTTTACTTCTAACCCTCATTTGTTTTTTCCATGGGTATCTGCGACTATCTTAGTATAGGATTTCAGGCTTGTCAATTAATGTGTACAGTTATTTAATAGCAATTTAATAATTTTGCACTTCAAATGAAAGTTTTTTAATGAGCATATTTTCTTCACAAATGTTTCATCTTGTAAAAAAGAATATTGGGGAAATTTCCAAGCTGTTTTTAGTATCGTTGCAACAAACCTGAAGTTTGTGATTCCCTAAAAAATTTAAAATCCAAGTTAATTTCACAAGTATACTTAAATTTGAACGGAGTTATGCGTATCTGATCTGATTTTGATTAAACTATGAAAGTGTTTATGATAATTATCAAAAAAATCAGTTTTTCAAAAACTTTTTTGATTTTTTCAAGAAATTTTTTTTTCTCAGGAGGCTGTGTTTTTGTATCCGGACATAAATTTTGATGCTAAGCAACTTTTCTTAATAAAATTTTGCTAAATCTTTCGAAATAAGGGTACTTTACTCATGCATGATTTTAATATTTTTTGACCTACCCTGTATGCTGTTTGACTTGCAACTATTCTAAGTACACTTTATATAATTATGGAGGATGCACCAACTTTTGGCAATATTTTTATTTTGATTGTGTAGTTAATAAAAAAAATTCCCATATATTGCACACTTAAATGACCACACTGTATATATATATATATATATATATATATATATATATATATATATATATATATATATATATATATATATATATATATATATATATATATATATATATATATATACATGGTGATCCATTTAAAAGCGGAACACCCTCATATCTCAAGGATTAACTACCAGATTAGTTTCACATTTTAGTGATATGTATGGATTTAAAATATGATTATTTTAACACATTCAACTTAGACATGATTCATTGGCGTGCGAGCCTAGAGGAGGAAAATGGTACGATTTTTAAGAAAAAGATATTAGGGATTTTTTGACGAAATTTTGATTCTTTTTTGATGGGAACAGACAGACAGACAGACCGACGGAATTGAGAAAACATATTTTTCGTCATTTAGGGACTCGGAAACGTGAAGATTTGAAAAAATCTCGGAGAGTGACTTTTTCTCGATTTCCCTTTTGCGAGGAAGTAAAAATAAATAAAATTTTAAATTAATTTAAAAAAAAAACACGTTGCATTCTATTAGAACTTTAATTTAAAGTTATTTTTATCTTTCAAATTAAAACAAAATATTTACAGAAATGTACACTGTTTAATGTGCGTACAATTAAAATTGTATTTCCCAAAATGACTTCTAAGGATCAGCTGCTGATAATTGCTGTTTAGAATATTTAACCGAGTTTTCGGATTTGACAAGCTATTTATAGAAACCTAGGAACTCGCTGTCAAATTTGACATTATGTTGAACATTCTAAACTTTAATCGACCTTTCTGCAAGCGATCATTAGTTCGCCAGTTATGTTTCGCTTATGTCACTGTCAACATTATCTGTTCAATTGTTAAAATGTCATTTTAAACCTATAAGCGCCAAGTTAGATTTGGTCTAAATTTAAACCTCTTTAGTGAATACGGGTATAAGAATTTAAAGCTGAATAGAGTTAAAAACAGTTTTTTAACGACAAAAGCTCAAAACATACGATGGAATCTGTACAAAGGCCATTATATTTAAAAAAAAAATACATCCATACAGGAGAAATATAAACATTGTTGGCAATTATTGCGCTATTTGTGCGTTCACGTTTTTATTTAAATAATACATATAATAAGTTCTAACCATAGATATAATTAGATATCGAATAAGTCTTATCGTCTTATGAGTTCCGTTTGGATATTTTTAAATGCACAAACCCAAAAAGATACATATCTAAACCATTATTAACTAGTTTAATCCTACACCAAATCTATATAGCATACACGAAAAAACATATGCTGACTTAATGATATTTCTATTAATGTTTTTTTTAGAAGTATTGTAAGCCAAAGGACCCCGCACAATCGTTACGGAAAATAGTTTTTAGTCAATCTTCCTGAAAATTTCACACCTGTACAGGGTGTCCGGATTTGGTTGCAAAAGCAGGGTATCTCGCTTATTTTTAAAGATAGAACTTTGCGGTTTTCATGAATCTGAGCTAATTTTTTGTGAAACTCATGAAGCCGTAAACAAAATTTTCATAGCCTTCTTCGTTTATGAGATACAGGGCGAAATAGAAAATTTTGCATTTTGGGACCCCTCTCGTATCTCGGTTATCCTTTAACTTAACGCAAAGGGAAAAATTGCTGCTTATGCAGTTTTTTACGCTGGATCCAATGGCGTAGTCATATTTTTCATTTGAGTTGTTGTTATTTAGATATGACCCAAAGTTGTGTTTTTTTTTAATGGGACACCCTGAATATTTGTCCAGAAATTGATTTGTCCTTTTAAAAGCTTCTCAAAAATATATAATAGTATGGATCTATTTTAATAAACAACAACAAGAATCCTAATTTTTATAATTATAACAAATTTTGCAGTAGGCCATGCAAAACAATGCTGCCTTTTATTTAAAGTCGTTAACAATATCTACATCCTAACAATAAATCAAAATAAATATGTAATTAAATCTATTTATCAAAATATGAATTGATAATTCCGCACCAAAAAAGTACCACCTACCTAGATTTATGTAACAAAAGAACAAAACAGTAATAAATTATTATGTAACAAGCCTTTCAGCAAAAATCAACTGTCGTATAAGAACTACAGTAACCAAGGAAATCAAAAGAACTTTTCAAACTGATTTCCATTTTATTCTATGCATGCTTCGCACAATTTTCGTATTCGTTTTAGGGAATTAAGCAAGATAACGGGATGATTTTTTAAATAGCGAAAATTTTCTCTTATTGCATTTCCTAAATCTTGGACATTATCATAGTGGTCTTTGTAAATTCTATTTTCCAGATCCCCATAGAAAGAAATCTAAAATCGGCAAATCTGGGGACTTAGGGGGCCATCTTATAGGTCCATTTGTTCCGCTCCATTGATTGGTAAAATTATTGTCCAGAAATAATCTCGTCATTCCAGAATTGTGTGCATGAGCACCGTCCTGTTGAAAATAAATTTCGTTAATTTGCGCTAGAGGAACATCGTCAAGTAATTCAGGTATAGCTGCCTCTAAAATTTCTATATAGCGATTGGCTGTTAGATTTTCCTCAAATATATAAAATTTTATATGTGTTCCTAATATGAAGCAGGACACATTTAGACCAAACCTGTCCTGCTGTCTTCTGGGAAATATTTGGTGTTGATTTTCCTGGGACCAGAATCTACTATTGTGCCTATTGAGTATACCAGAATTACTGAAATGTGCTTCGTCTGACCATATAACCTTCCTTTCAAAATCTCTAACCATATCGCCTCTTTCTCGAAACCAATTGCAGAAGACTACCCGAGGCTCTGCATCCCCTGGCTGTAAGTGCTGCACGAGCCTAAATTTGTATGGGTGGAATTTGTGCCTTTTTAGAATTTCGTGAACTCTAGTTTTTGGAATCCCTATTCACTGGCCCTACAAGAGTTTGTAGGGTAAGCTTCTGCATTAGCCAAAACCGTAATTTCCTCAGCCTCCCGAGTTTCTTTATTATATGTTTTCGTACGAGGTTTGATAAATGATCCGTGATTAAGTAAATTCTTTTTTATCCGATAAAAAGTGGATATATTAGGTTGCCTCCTTTCTGGATATCTAAATAAAAATTAAGCAATAGTATTTCAACATACCTAAAAATTAACTATTTACGTGTTAAATTACATCTCAGAAGCCGCTTCAACATTTTCATTACTTAATATAAAACAAGCTAACATATCATACTTTTCATAATGTTCGAAAGTTTGGTTTTCTTCCATAATAATACAAATATATTTTTGCACAATAAATAAATACAAAAAACAAGCGCTATATTTTATATACGCGTACAAAATTGGGAAATGTCATTTGCTTCCAAGAAAACAAAAGAAAACGGCACCGTTTTGCATGGCCTACTGCAAAATTTGGGATGATAATTATAAAAATTAGGATATTTGTTGTTGTTTATTAAAATAGACCCATACTATTATATATTTTTGAGAAGCGTTTAAAAGGACAAATCAATTTCTGGACAAATATACAGGGTGTCCCATTTAAAAAAACACAACTTTGGGTCATATCTAAAAAATAACAACTCAAATGAAAAATATGACTACGCCACTGGATCCAGCGTAAAAAACTGCATAAACAGCAATTTTTCCCTTTGCGTTAAGTTAAAGGATAACCAAAATTTTCTATTTCTCATAAACGAAAAGGGCTATGAAAATTTTGTTTACGGCTTCATGAGTTTCACAAAAAATTAGCTCAGGTTCGTGAAAACCGAAAGGTTCTATCTTTAAAAATAAGCGAGATACCCTGCTTTTGCAACCAAATCCGGACACCCTGTACTTTATAGCCAATCAGATCTTTATTTTTCAAAGTTACCATAGCAACGGGTCGGATTTCCGGAAATATTTTGCCTCCTGAGTAAGATGGAGGTGATTACACTGAAAATCTTTTTGACATAAGCCATGTGATAAGACAGAAAATTTACATTATTGCATTATTGTATAGATATGTTATTCCAAAGTTTGAAGTTTCAATGATAAAACAACTTTATATGGTCGATAACATATATTACATATTTACTTTAGATAAACAACGAATTGTTCTAATCTAGCATCTAAGGCATTAAAATATTTCTTAAATTTTTGCTTTCTTAATGGGGAGTAAGGAGGTGTATAATAATACAACTCATCAGATTCCTATAAATGTTTATGTTTTTGACAGCGGCCTTTTCTACTACTTTTATTAGGCAAGGCAATGTTCTGTGGTTTATTTTAATATCGTCAATCTTCTTATAAAACTAACATAAAGTGTAACTCTTTAAAGTATCCATTTTAAAAAAATCTTCACATATACGTTGCTCGGTGTAAGTGTCACAGTCATTCTTAATTTACCAGTTACATTCATTTGTCGTAGCCGTGGCAATCTCTGTTTTACGATTAATATGATAATTTAAATATTATACATAATGCACTCTTAGGATAAATTTCATGCAGTTCCGTTAAGTTTAATGATATTAAATAGGGCAAAATTTCAACTTTAAAATATCCTGACTCTGATAAAGTACCTATACTTCTCGTTAGTAAAGTTTACGGAAGTTAGTTTTTTTCTAGGTAACAAAAACTCCTACATGACCGTAAGTAGGTGGTAGTTAATTAAATTGGCCAGTTTTACTTAATAAACTATACTTCCTTGAATTTTAGTAAATTAAGCTTAAATAAAAATAAAATTTTAGTATAGTATATGTTTTAAAGATAGTGCAAAATATGTTTCTTTACTAAAGTTTTAGGAAAAGATTAATTTTGCGAGAGAATGCAGATGGCCTGTAATATATTGGAGGCATGGTGTAGTGAGGTCTCACGGTTAATCCGCAGAAGACTGAGATGATCCTCTTTACAAGGTGAAGGAATTTAGGACATTTTCGACCCCCAAGATTGTATGGTCAACAACTGACCTTGGCAAAAGAGGTTAAATACCTAGGGGTCACAGTAGATGCAAAGTTGAGCTGGAAGACTCATGTCGATAGGCAGATAAGGAAGTCAATAGCGGCAGCTCCGTAGAGCGGTAGGCACAACCTGGGGGCTAAAACTTAGGGTCATGCACTGGCTTTACCAAGCAGTCATAAGACTCGTTCCAGTCTTGAAAAAGTCCAGAGAGTGGTTAGCCTAGCGATAACTGTAGCAATGAGGACGACGCCGTCAGCAGCATTGGATGTCTTGCTAGCGCTGCCATCATTGTCGACTTTTATTAAAAAAGAGGCTATGGCAGCGCACTTGCGAATGGGGGACGCAGGAGCTTGGCATACCAAAGGTGGCATAAGGGTTATAGTATCTCAATCCCCGAAAGAGAGAACTGGGAGAGAAACAGGCTGGAGTTCTCCAGAGAGGCAATTGTTTGCGATACGGATGGTTCACGTATGACACAGTTGCAATCCTCTGGTTCTGGAGTTTATATTGAGGCTACACAAACCGGGTCCAGCTTTTCTTTGGGGAAGTTTTCAACGGTGTTTCAAGCTGAGGTATATGCCATTCTAATGGCAATAACGATGGAGGAAGTCATAGAGGGGGCAGAGGGAGAGATTGTCATATGCTCAGACAATCAAGCAGCACTTAAGGCGCTCGACTCACCCACGGCGGGATCAGTTTTGGTTCAGGAATGCGGTGACAGGCTAGAGCAGTTGGCGCGACGTAAAAGAGTGAAGCTGGTTTGGGTGCCAGGACACTGTGGGATTGAGGGCAACGAGAGGGCAGATGAGTTTGCTAGACTCGGCGCCACCAGCCCGTATGTAAGACCAGAACTAGCTTTAGGCATCACTAGGCAGCAGATAAGGACAGCACTCGACGAATGGGCACAACATGAACTTCAATGTGAATGGGGCCAGTCCCGGGTCGGAAAGCAAGCTAAAGACTTCATTGTGAAGCCCGATAAGGGCCGAATAAAGTGGTTATTAGCCCGAGACAGGAAGACTCTAAATTCCATCGTAGGAATAGTAACGGGGCACTGTCGATTGAGGAAACACCTCTTTATGTTAGGCGTTGAGGAAGATTCTATCTGCACGGAGTGTCAGGAAGAGGAGGAAACTCCGCTTCACTTTCTGTGCAGATGTGAAGCGAGACCGAGACTGCGACGAGATATTTTCGGCACTACGGTCTTGCATAGGGACGAAGTTAAGGATCTTGCATGGAAGGATATGCAGACTTACATAGTAAGGACAGGCAGATTCAAGCATGTACACCTGGTGGCGGGTGGTGGTTGAGGGAGGAGCTGTGGTAGACTGAAAGGGCCTTACAGGCCTACCAGTCAGGGCTCTAGACCTCGCCCTAACTACTACTACTACTACTACTACTACTAGACCACCGTAAACTAAATCAACAAGGGGCCTGTCTGACGTTTCATCATTTACAGCCGACTAAACAATAATTCAACAACAATATGTCGTTTGCCATCAAACTACACGAAAATCGAGAAGAAAATTAAAAATACATTTTGGTGTGAAATTTTCTTACCGAATCTTCCATGTGAATGAATTAATACCGGAAATGTTTTCCACTCGCAAATAATTTCCGACAGTAATTCAAGTACTAGGGAGATTACTATTATTACTACTAAAATGTAGTTTTCAACCTCCTGATCAAAAGCTTTCATTAGTAGAACTCAATCCTGCGGCTAGTTTGCGATATACATATAATGCGTCAAAGTTGGAATTTTGCCTGTTCCTCGTTTTATGCATTTTTTGTTTTTAAATACGTAATACGCGTTCAAATAAGTCACTAAGTAAAAATAAACTCCATTAATTCGGAAAGAAGTTACAGATCTTTTTGCAACGATGTTTGCCCCCCCCCACCCCAATAAATTATAAATTAATTAAAATTATAAAATAAATTTCCCATTTATTAAAGACTATAACAAATCATTTTAGGTTCATACAAACTAGGCATATTTTTGAGAAAATGTCTTTTTTGTGAGGGAGCATTGGGGTTACGCTCTCTAGCACCCGACCTAGAGACTTGAAAATAATTTCTAGCGATTTCTCTTGCACATTTTTCCCACAGTTGTCATGTTGAACGATTTTCCATATTCAGGGTGTTTCGGGATATAAGGGAAATATTCTAGGGATGTGTTAAGGACCTCAAAACAATTAAAATAAGATTACATATTTCTAGGTCCGCAAACGCTTAGTTTCCGAGATACAGGGTGCAAAAGAAAATTTAAAAAATCCTGATAATCGGAGATGATTAATATTAAATTAGTTTTATATCAAAGTGCAATTAATAGTAGTAGTAGTAGTAGTAGTAGTAGTTGACTGGTAGGCCTATAAGACCCTTTCAGTCTACACCAGACAAAGTGCAACTAAGTACAGTTCTATTCAGAGAAATGGCAGCTCGTGGTCAACTTTTCAGGGGGGTCAATACATATAAACCACAAAGAGTCATCTGAACAAATCAGACACACGAAACAATAAAATGCCTTTGTTGCTTCTTTGTTTTTGTCTTTACTTGTTTGCTGAATTTTAAATCTATATTTACCGCTATATTGGGATCAAGTTCTTCCCAGCACTGATGGATGGTTTTCCACAGTTTATCAGAATTTTGGGGTCCAAAGTTACGTCTATATATTTTTTTCACTATCAACCCCCAAATGTTCTCTATTGGATTCATATCCTGACTGTAAGAAGGCCAAGGCAATACTTCCACATTATTATTCTGAAACCACTATCTTATATTATTGGTAACATGGACAGGGCAATTATCATGTTGGTAAATAAATGACTTATTTGGATATAATTGGACGATTGATAGAAGCATTATGTGTTCCAAGATATGTTCATAATATTCTGCATTAAACCTACCTTCTGTGTGATAACATACGCCTAATCCATGGACACTCTTCCAATCTTATACATTTCTTGAAATCTGCTGATGTCTGGTAGGTAAACACGAATTTGACAATTATAGGTGGATTGATTGTGATTTTGTCAGCTGGACCACTAAAGTCATTTTGAAATTTTTCTGATGGCACCGATAATCCTACTTACACAAACATAAATTAGGTGTACCATTTTTCTCTGACATTTCAACGCCTAAATTTGTAAAAAACATTTGAATGATTGCCAATTAAGAAAAACTTATTAATTCTGAAGAAAATCGTTTCCGAAATATTAAATAAAAACGGATTTTTTAATTCTTTTTACACCCTGTATCTCGAAAACTAAGCGTTTGCGGACCTATAAATACATAATATTTTTTGACCTCTTAAAGACATGCTTGAAATTTTTCCCTTTTCTTCCGAAACACCCTGTATAGATGGAGACCATTATTAGTTGACCACCCGGTACGTTTGCACCACTTTTCAATTACCATCCTTTTAAAACTTTTAATAGACTTTGGTGATTCATGTGCTTTGCAATAACTTCTTTGTTTATATCGGTTTACTTTTAGCAGTTATTTATTTTGGTGGAATTTATGGTCATATTTAGAACGAGATTCGGATGCTGGCAATCGGTCAAAAACATTAGTACATGGGAAGTGTCTTCAGTTAGTTTCTAGTGTTACTTTGCGCTATGGATCTCATTAGGTATGAATACATTTTTTTTGGTATACTAAGGTGACCATATTTTTTGTGAGTCAAAACTTTTCAGGCATTATACAGGTTCGAAATGGTTGCTTACCACGCGTTTCCGAATTTCACTGCTACCTTAATATAAAATAAACATTTCTAAAACATACAAACTTATAAATATTTTTCAGAGCTATGGACTTTTTTTTAACAGTTCAACATTTTTAGAGATTTCTACTCACTACATTATAAGTTAAAATCAACATAGATCTAATTGTTTTCTATGTTTTTAAGTGGATTTTTCAGATTCAAAATAATTAAAATTTTCTACCCACATTTGATGAATATTTGTTTTTGACTGACGCCACTGAAATACCTTTTTATTGGACAAAAATTGTTAAAGGTAACTCACTTCACCAGAAAGCTCATTTTCATTAATAGAACCACTTTTTAAATACCGTAAACTTGGGTGGCTTTGGCCAGCAATGGTGGCTTTGGCCGTTTTTCAAAATTTATTATTATAATGTAGATGTGCATTAAAACATAAAATATTTGCAAGTTAATTTTTTTTATGATTCTGTACACTTTAGTAAATATAAAGGTTAGTCATATTTTCAAAATAACTTTTCTACTTTTTAGTTACAGCGTATAAAAAAACGCTCTTGAAAATACTAATTTTACTATCCTTAAAAACTTTATTCATATCAAGTTAATTCATTTAAGCGTGCATGTTTTGGATCTTTGTTCTCAGCATGACATAAAGTTTATTTGCTTACCACCGAACACGACACATCTTACGCAGCCACTAGATATTGCGTACTTTCGGCCATTAAAAATAAAATGGCGACAACTTATCACCAATTATAAACTGACTGGAGCAAATAATACCGTACCTAAATCCCATTTTCCTCGACTTCTGAAGTCACTAACAGAACATTTATTAGAATCTGGACAAAACAATCTAAAAAGTGGATTCGAAAAAGCAGGAATTTTTCCTCTAAACAGGGCCAAAGTTTTAGATCGAATACCAACCAACAATAATTTCGATCCCACTATACAACTTAACGTCAGTGCTTCCATGATTGATCTTTTAGAAGAGAGAAGGTTTTCAAATTATGGAGACAAAACATCAAGGAAAAAAAAAGTTAACGTGAAGGCAGGGATGGGTATTTCAACCATAGACATTCACAGAGACCCAGAAGCTGGCCCTAGCGGAATTCAAGAAAAAAAATTCCAAAAGAAGAGAAACGAGAGGATTTCCAGCGACTCTGAATCTTCATTGGACATTTCTATCCACTCTGAAGAAAATGACGATTTGGTTCCGATGAAAGTGATTTCGAAACGAAAGATAGTCATGGTGAAGACCAAGCGATTAAAATTGGTAAATTCGTTCTGTTTTTTTATGAAAAAAGAATATATCCTGGTCAAGTTTTGGAAATAAATGTAGAGACAAACGAATATAAAATAAAATCTCTCACCTCAAGTGGAATCTCTCAGTGGAAATGGCCAACAAAGGATGATTTTCTCTGGTATGCAAAAGATGACATTTTGCAGGTGATTAACACACCGACCCCATCTAAAAGAGGCTTTTTCAAAATCCCAGAAATTGAAAAATATGTTTAATATTTTGTTCATCTGTAACACCATGTTTAATTCATAATTATTTTATTCTCTTTGTATCACACAGGACTGTAGTTTATTTTTTGCGAATAAATTTGCGCTATGTTTTTTTAATATATTTTAGTTGTTTTTTTATGCAAAATATACAAAACTAAAAAGAAATATTTTTTTGGTGGCCAAAGTCATTCATATAACTGTTTGTCTTTGTAGTTTCATGGTAATATATAGTCTGGCCAAAGTGACCCGACTTAGCCTTCTGACTTTGGCCACCAATATTTAAAAAAAAAAAAATATTTCGTAAGCCTGGAACTAACTGTTACTCTAAGCATTAAAAGTGTTATTATAGACCTGTAAAATAAGACCAAGAGCTAGAAAATATGTTGACCCCGATGTTAGTTACAAGCGTTCAAAGTTGAAAAGTGGACCAAAGTCACCCAAGTTTACGGTATTTAAATTCAATAATTGAAGTTAATCGATCATGAATTCCATCCCAACTGAATTGTTTATTTAGCATAATCACTTTAAACCATTAAAAGGTAACAAATTAACAGACCACTTATCCAGATTCTTTCTGTAAAACATTTTGACATGACTTTCAAACCACCCTTTATTTATTTCTCCATTTTATTCCAATGTTTTAAAATCATTTTCTATTTTTAAATTATCACTCTCATAAACAACTTCTAGAACTGCAATTTTATCTGCTTCTGTGAAAGTAATAGAACAAGAGAACTTCCCTGTTCCCTGGTTGTAAACAAAAATGGTTAGACAAAGAAATGGGGTTGGCGGTGGGGTGGGGTGGATCTATGTTCTTCCATTATGTTTGATTTAAGTTCGCAGCTCCGAGGCCGAAGGTCTTTATATTAACCTGTGCTGTAATCAAACAAATCATTTGGCAACCTCGGCATTCAAAGCGATGAAGTAATACTACCACATTAATATTTTATCAAGGACAAAATACTGGACTTTTTACAGGACGCTGGACGACTACAATACAGGACAGCAGATAAAAAGGGACAATCCTGTAAAATATAGGACGAATGGTCAGCTTATTGTATACTCTCTATACTCTTCTTTGAATACACTCTATAGATAATGAAGCATGACGTGATAAAGATGTGTCCTAAAAAAGAAACAATACCGTAAACCTCTAAAAATTATTTAAAACAACCGGTTAGACAGGTCGGACTGACTCGGGCGAATTTGTTCAACCAGCCCAAATTATTTTATGTCCCAAGAATCCAAAAATATTCTACATTTTGGCATTATCTAATATCTTTAACTCATTTTTGAATATTTTATTAAAGCGCCATTTTGTTTTGCTAGCTTATATTCATACCAAAATGTTACCAGTTCATTCTTATGTAACATTTGATTTTCGTGCAAGATTTAAGGCAAATTTGATAATTAGTTTTTTGAATAACAATATTTTTAATGTTTCACTAGGCCGCCATCTTGTTCTGGTATATTGGATTTTTATCAAAATATTCCCAGGTCATTTCCCTAATTGTGATCTAAAATTTTATTGAGTAGTTTTTAAGCTATGCCGCAAACTGGCAGACAGACCAACTGACAGACGGATCGACGAACTTGATAAAACATATTTTTTGGCACCTAGAGACGCTAAAACACGAAGATGTGTAAAACCTGAGAGGTTGATTTTTTCAGATTACAAAAATGTTTTGGCCGCCATTTTGTTTCCCCATCTTGAATTAATACCACAATTTCACTAGTTTATTTATATTACAATTATTTATGGCACAACAATTTGAAATCGATTCATGAAGTAGTTTTTTTTTTCAGGCTGAATTTCGAAATATTTTATTAAGCCGCCATTTTGTTCTTCCATCTTGAATTGATTCCAAAACTTTACTAATTAATTCCTACATAACACTTGAATTTTGTACAAAATTTAAGACAAATTGGATAATTAGTTTTTTAGTAATAATTTTTGAAAGTTTCACTAGGTCACCATCTTGTTCCGGTATATTAAAAAACTGAGAGAGTCATTTTTTTAGATTACAAACATTTTATTTGGCCGCTATTTTGTTCCGCCATAACGCCATCTAGAATTAGTACCACAGTTTTTTCAGTTCATCTCTACTACAATTAGCAGGGGCGTGAGGTGAAATTTTAAGAAAGGGAAGCAATTTTTAGAAACTTACTTATTTGTAATGTAATTCGATTCTTCGATCATTTTTTGCAAATTCGTCAATGACGTCATCATAAAAACGTCGATGCTCCGACATATTTTCGAGAAGTTTATTTTCAATGGACAACAACGATGTATGCGAAAATCTCTCCTGCCCCGTTGAATTACTCACGAAATTTTTTATACGTTTAAGTGTTGAAAAATTGCGTTCTACAGATGAACTTGTGGCAGGTATTGTTAATACTAATTCACACAATTTCGACACTTCGGTGTAGGCATCTTCCAGCTCCTTGTCTTTTAAAAATTGCATTTGTGTCTCAGCGTTATTTTTTGCGCTAATGTCATCAGTTTCGTAAATCACTTTTAGTTCAGATCGCGGTAACACTCGATCGAAGAACTGGCCATAACGAAGAAGAAGAGGCTTAAACGCATCTTCTGGAAAAGTTTTTCATTTAAATGCATCAAAATTGCAGAGCTCTAGGAATTTAAAATCATTTAAACCGTTAAATCTATAGTTTATTTATTGCTGAATTTGATCGATTATTTCATAAAAGAGGGGTCTGTATGATGTTAGATCATCTCCCACCTTGTCTGTTCGAAGACGCTTGGCTTGTGGTTCTACATTTAACGTCATCGTTTTCTCCCAAAATAGGTCAAAGTCATCTCTTTCTTGGCTTAACATGGACTTAAAATCATCCACTTTTTTTAGGCAAAAAGCAATATCATTTGTTTTAGTTTGTAATATATTAAAAACATTGTTGTGGAAATATTTTTGAAAATATATTCAACAAATAATTAAAATTAAAATCTCGTTTCAAACAGTCCAAAAACCCCCTCGAACTATTTATTGCTTCTGAGCCCCACGTTTCATTATTTTCTATTATATTCTCAAATAGTTCAATCAGTGATTCATGATTTTCAGATACTGTTAACACAAGTCTTCCATTGTAGTTCCACCTAGTAGGAGCTACTTTGGGCAATCGTTTGTGGACAATGGAGTCCAAAGCTTGTGTACGTTTTGTTGACTTGGAAAAAAAGCAGCCATGCCACTTAAAGTAACAAAAAATACTTGACACTCTTTAATGTGATTGATGGACTGGGATAAACCTAAATTTAACTTATGAGCAAAACAATGGACAAACACAGCACTTGGGAAAGTTTCTCGACCTTTAGCTTGCAGACATCCTAATTTTCCTGCCATGACTGCAGCTCCATCATAGCTTTGAGCAACTAATTTTTCCTCTCCATTAATTTCTTTAGTAACGTTATAAACTACGGTATATAATGCATCTGCTGTACGATTTTCGGACACATTCTTAAAACCTAAAAATCGCTCTTGAATACTTCCGTCTGTTTTAACGTAGCGTATTACTATAGATAATTGGCTAAAATTAGTGATATCAGTTGTTTCGTCCAGAACAATAGCAATGAACCGCGCCTCGCCAATCTCCTGCTTAATATTTTTTAGAATAATGGTTGCAACAGCGAAAATCAAATCATTCTGGATTCGATTCCGCGAAAAAGGCTAGACTGCTCTAAATGATTTTTTAAGCAATCATCATTATTATTAGCCATTAACCTAAGTAAATCTTGAAAATTTCCTCTATTTGAAGAAACCCTTGTTTCGTCATGACCTCTAAATCCCAATTCGTGCTGTCCGAGAAAACAAACAACATCGATAAGTCTTCTTAATATTCGCCTATTTTTATCGACTAGTTCATTGTGTTGGCGGTTACTAATTTACAACCGTTTATTAAGAGCGTGTTCAATTCTGGTTTTGCCGAAGACTTTTTCTTTTATGACGGCCTGCAAATGCGCTTTGGACATAATGTGTCTTTTTATAGCTTTATGGAAATTGTTTAAATCGGAAAAACCAGTTTTATTCCAGAGACCTTTTTCATTTTCAAAAAGTAAACATGGCCAACAAAATAATTTATTTATATTTTCACACCCTCTTAGCCATTTAAATTGTTCGTATTGTTTTTCCGGATAAAAATGTCTAATACAGTTTTTCATTTTTGTGGTTAAATTTTTCATAGGCGGTTTTGCCCTTCGTTTGGAAATTATTTGAAGCTTATCAGCGAAGTTTAATGTTGAAAATCCCTTTATTATTAAGACACACACCACACATTCACACACACTCTTCTTACTAAATCCTTTAACATTTTCAACGTTGTTACCGACAGCCGAAGTTGACGGTATTTGCATATCCACGTCTGTATTATTGTCTTCCATAGCACCATGCACGACGCGACGTACGTATCACACAGCACATGGATAGCCGTTCAAACAAAGAACCTACTCCAACGATAGCTTCTGCCCCCACTTACAGCACGCTACTGAAATGCAAAAATTGCAAACAGCCGGTAGAAAGTTTAATAACCTCTGGCTCGATTCACAGGAAATCAAGTATACAGGACTTAGCTGCAGAGAAGCTAGCGGCCCGCATAGGTTCTATTCCATTTTCTATTGTCGCTCGGTCGGAGTCAAGGGCTTGATAATTAAGACAATATTTTAGCATTTTTAATATAAACTAAATTAATGGTTCCCTATTTCAAAAATTATATTTTAGATGATGTTTTGTAATTTTTTTTGGGGAAGCACTGCTTCCCTTGCTTCCATGGACTGCACGGCTCTGACAATTAGTTATGGCATGCAATTTGAAATTAGTCCATTAAACAGTTTTTTCAGGCTGAGTTTTTAAATATTTTATTAAGCCGCCATTTGGTTCCGCCATCTTGGATTCGTATCAAAATGTTACCAGTTGATTCCAACATAACACTTGATATTTGTGCAAAATTTGAGATAAATTGGGTAAGCAGTTTTTTTAGTAATATTTTTTTAAACATTTCATTAGAGCGCCATTTTGTTTTGCAATATTGAATTTTTACCAAAATGTTACAAGGTCATTTCCATACAACCCTTAATTTTTGGCCAAAATTTGAAGTCAATCGGGTAATTAGTTTTTTAGCTATGCCGCGAACAGACAGACAGACAGATGTTTTTCGTCATTAAGGGACCCTGAAACGTGAAGATCTGAAAAAATCTCGGAGGGTGATTTTTTCACGATTATATAACTTCCCTATTACGAGGGAAGTAAAACTAAAAGCGATGGTGTTCTCGACGGTATGGCGTTGCAAGTCTGTACGCACCCTTATACTTTTCAAACTAAAATACATGCGGAAAAGTGTACATTTCCGTACAAACGTAGAAAAATAAATGTTCAGCAATATTTTTCCCCAATTATTTTCTGGAACGTTTTATAAAGCATAACAATTTTTTAGATGGACTTAAACAACTCGCCCAGTTATTAACATAACTTCTCAAACACTATCTGTAGTATCTTCCTGGTCTATTACCATGTATTTCTATTTTAGGAATGTTTTAAGCAATTAAATATGTGTTCTTACACAGCTTCCCCAACCCACTTGGCTTTATCGACATAATTAAGATCATTTTATTATCTTTTCATTACTGACGATTTAAGACTCTCCTAATCCTAATTTTCTAAGACAATCACTTGATAATGTTTGTCAAATATCAAAATTGCTTTATGATCTGTTTATAATCGCCGTCACTGTGGATTTGTTCTTAAATTTTACGAAAAAACAATGGCAAGTTATGATGGGGATTAACGCGGAGCAACCTTACTCCCTGTTTCCCAACCAATCGTGATTATGTCGAATTCAGTTTTATTTCTCGCCAAAAAGTGACATCTTGTGTGAAGTTATTGAGAGACCTAAAAGTGATCAATTTTTTAACTTCTGCAGCCAAGTTATGGGTTAAAAATTAACGGTATGATCGGTTGTTATAAAGTTGTCATTACCTTTCGAAATGAAATACACCGTATTCCACATAAAAGTACTCACTATACTATCTGGAATGTTCTATACCTAAATTCAATGGTTACAGCAAAAATTGCAATTTAACAGAGAATCTCAATTATTTCTTGAATACTGTGATGCTCTGCAAAAAACTATAATAGGCCATGGAATGGATAATATAACTATTTGTTTTAAATTTGACAGATTTTCAATTCATTTGTGTTTTTAGTGGTTGTTGTTCTATTGAAATCACTTAAATTTAAGATAATTAGACTTTAAAAAGGTTTCCTTGTATCGGTGCTTACTTGTTCTATTTTAAAAAAATGCTCAATATTCAAATTAAGAGCAATCAAATTCAGTGACGGCTCGTGGTCAATTATATTGAGAGGTCAATAACAAATTTAAAAATAGGCATACTTTAAATAAAAATAAATATCTTATCGTTAAACTGAGCTTTAAATTCTCTTCAAGTTCAGGTCTGCTCTTCCAGGGGCGTGCGGTGAAATTTTAAGAAAGGGAAGCAATTTTTAGAAACTTACCTATTTGTAATGTAATTCGATTCTTCGATCATTTTTTGCAAATTCGTCAATGACGTAATCATAAAAACGTCGATGCTCTGACATATTTTGGAGAAGTTTATTTTCAATGGACAACAGCGATGTATGCTCTAAGTCTCTCCTGCCCCGTTGAATTTCTCACGAAATTTTTTATACGTTTAAGTGTTGAAAAATTGCGTTCTACTGATGAACTTGTGGCATGTATTGTCAATACTAATGCACACAATTTCGACACTTCGGTGTAGGCATATTCTAACTCCTTGTCTTTTAAAAATTGCATTAGTTCCTTAGCGATATTTTTTACGCTAATGTCATCAGTTTCGTAAATCACTTTTAGTTCAGATCGCAGTAACACTCGGTCGAAGAACTGGCCATAATGAGGAAGAAGAGATTTAAACGCATCTTTTGGAAAAGTTTTTACTTTAAATGCATCAAAATTGCAGAGCTCGAGGAACTTAAAATCATTTAAACCGTTAAATCTATAGTTTATTTGTTGCTGAATTTGATCGATTATTTTATAAAAGAGGGGTCTGTATGATGTTTGAACATCTTCCACCTTATCTGTTCGAAGACGCTTGGCTTATGGCTCTACATTTAACGTCATCGTTTTCTCCCAAAATAGGTCAAAGTCATCTCTTTTTTGGCTTAACATGGATTTAAAAGCATCCACTTTTTTTAGGCAAAAAGCAATATCATTTGTTTTAGTTTGTAGTATATTAAAAACATTGTCCGAGAATGGAAATATTTTTGAAAATATGTTCAACAAATAATTAAAATTAAAATCTCGTTTCAAACAGTCCAAAAACCCTCTCGAACTATTTATTGCTTCTGAGTCCCACGTTTCATTATTTTCTATTATATTCTCAAATAGTTCAATCAATGTTGAAAATCCCTTTATTATTAAGACACACACACACTCTTCTTACTAAATTCTCCAACATTTTCAACGTTATTACCGACAGCCGAAGTTGACGGTATTTGCATATCCACGTCCGTATTATTGTCCTCCATATCGCACCATGCACGACGCGACGTACGTATAACACAACACACGGATAGCCGTTCAAACAAAGAACTTACTCCAATGATAGCTTCCGCCCTTAAAGCACGCGACTGAAATGCAAAAATTGCAAACAGCCAGTGGAAAGTTCAATAACCTCTGGCTCGATTCACAGCAAATCAAGCATACAGGACTTCGCTGCAGAGAAGCTAGCGGCCCGCATAGGTTCTATTCCATTTTCTATTGTCGCTCGGTCGGAGTCAAGGCCGCATTTATTATGGGCTTGATAATTAAGATAATATTTTAGCATTTTTAATATAAACTAAATTAATGGTTTCCTATTTCAAAAATTATATTTTAGAAAAATTCACGATCTTCAGATACTGTTAACACAAGTCTTCCATTATAGTTCCACCTAGTAGGAGCTACTTTGGGCAATCTTTTGTGGACAATGGAGTCCAAAGCTTGTGTACGTTTTGTTGACTTGGAAAAAAAGCAGCTATGCCACTTAAAGTAACGAAAAATACTTTACACTCTTTAATGTGTTTGATGGAATGGGATAAAATTAAATTTAATTTATGAGCAAAACAATGTATAAACACAGCACTAATTGTCCTGCCATCACTGCAGCTCCATCATAGCTTTGAGCAACTAATTTTTTCTCTCCATTTATTTCTTTAGTAACGTAATAAATTACGGTATAAAATGCATGTTCTGTACGATTTTCGGACACATTCTTAAAACCTAAAAATCGCTCTTGAATGCTTCCGTTTGTTTTAGCGTAGCGTATTACTATAGATAATTGGCTAAAATTAGTGATACCAGTTGTTTCGTTCAGAAAAATACCAATGAACCGCACCTCGCCAATTTCCTACTTAATTCTTTTTAGAATAATGGTTGCAACAGCGGAAATTAAAACATTCTGGATTCGATTCGACGTTCCGCGAAAAATGCTAGACTGCTGTAAATGATTTTTTAAGCAATCATCATATTTAGTCATTAACCTAAGTAAATCTTGAAAATTTCCTCTATTTGAAGAAACCCTTGTTTCGTCATGACCTCTAAATCCCAATTCGTGCTGTCCGGAAAACAAACAACATCGCTAAGTCTTCTTAATATTTGGCTATTTTTATCGACTAGTTCATTGTGTTGGCGGTGACTAATTTCCGATTGTTTATTAAGGGCGTGTTCAATTTTGGTTTTGCCGAAGACTTTTTCCTTTATGACCGCCTGCCAATGTGCTTTGGACTAATAAATTATATCAATGTTAACATATAATTAGACACACACACACACTCTTCTTACTAAATTCTCCAACATTTTCAACGTTATTACCGAGAGCTGAAGTTGACGGTATTTGCATATCCACGTCCGTATTATTGTCCTCCATATCGCACCATGCACAACGCGACGTACGTATCACACAACACACGGATAGCCGTTCAAACAAAGAACTTACTCCAACGATAGCTTCCGCCCTTAAAGCACGCGACTGAAATGCAAAAATTGCAAACAGCCAGTGGAAAGTTCAATAACCTCTGGCTCGATTCACAGCAAATCAAGCATACAGGACTTCGCTGCAGAGAAGCTAGCGGCCCGCATAGGTTCTATTCCATTTTCTATTGTCGCTCGGTCGGAGTCAAGGCCGCATTTATTATGGGCTTGATAATTAAGATAATATTTTAGCATTTTTAATATAAACTAAATTAATGGTTTTCTATTTCAAAAATTACATTTTAGAAGATGTTTTGTAATTTTTTTTGGGGAAGCACTGCTTCCCTTGCTTGCATGGACTGCACTTCCCTGTAACTCTTCGTTCTTTAGAATTGGAAAAATGCTCAATGACACGTTCGTTAAAATTGCACGTACATTCCTTTTATAAACAATTTCTCGATACTTAACATTGCTAAAGCGGATAGTCTATCTTGACCCAACTCCTCAACAAACTTTATAAGTTTAAACTTTTAATCATGTATAAATATTAATTACTTTCTAAGAGATTAAAACAAAAACTAAGAAAAATCTATTTGACTAGTAGATAGTACTGCAGGTATTTATTCCGTGTTTAAAGTGTTCACATATATGGTATTCTATTGAACAAAACCCAATACGATGATTAGAAACTAAATGGTACAACTTTTGTAAGAGACTTTTGCTTCCTTTAACATTTTCGTTAGAAATTGATGAAAAATCTGTTCTATCAGCACGTTGATTGTTGAATGATTTTATCGGAGAATTTACAAGAATAATGTTATGGTTTCAATATATATGACAATGTTGTTTTAGCAAATATAGTTGTGACAAAAGAGTAAAAATAATAAAGTATCAGTAATTGGAATAGTGCCAACTATCGCGTATTTCACCTTAATATGAGAAAGAAAACGAGGGAAGACGAAAAAAAAATCCTTTCTATTTTAATACCTTCTTAGGAATCTCTAATATCTTCCAGTACAAATGTTCGAAAATCTGAGTTGAGAATATGTTTAAGTAATTTCGCAAGAATGTCGGCAACCACCGGTTTTGCACCATAATCAGTCCGACGAGTCCTTAGAAAACAACAACCAAACATAACAGTAAAATGAATTAGAGACTTCACAACCACATATGCAGTTAGCCAAATCGTACATACTTTTGCCAAAGTTTCGATGAACCTCTTTATTTTTGTCTTTACTAGTTTGTCGTATACTAAGTTCTAAGGGCGACCACTTACCTTGAATTCGGTTATTTTCTCAAAATTAAGTTCGTTAGCACTCTTTAGTTGTTTAAATTTTGGCACTACCGACATTTTATTTCATCTACATTCACAACTCAAACATAGACCACCTTGAAATTGGTTATATTTCCAACTCACACATGGACCACAAAAATAAAAAAATATATATTACAAAAAACAGTATATAAATTAATTTTCATCGATTAAAAAGGTCCAAAACAATATCGAGTTAGAATATCGACCGCGCGACCTCTGAACAATTGAACTTCCGCATGCCGACGTGATGCCGCGATCGATCCATCGAATTATGAGAAAAGACCGGCTGATGACCCAAATCGCGATTTCATATTCCATTTGCTATCACATTCGGCTGCCGCTCGGTAGCTGTGAAATCTTCGGGTACTTTCGTCAAGCGTTAAGGTAATCAGGGCAATTCGGACTGCCCAGCCTAGCTTAGTATAGCGTATTTTATTATGCCTAAGAAACGCAACGAGACCATTCGAACCTCCGCGCGCGGTTAATAGTGTAGCGTAATTAACTTTTCCCAAGGTTCGCGTTTTATTACAACTATCATATTTTAATCATTTTAAAGGTACTCGAAAGACCTTTAAAATGAGGTTTCACTCGACCCCCCTTTCAATTTAAGACTATAGGGGAGGTGCCACCTCCGCCTGGGGGGCTGCAGGTATAAACGTGATTTTATGATAACTTAGTGTCAACAAAATCGACGGGTCCGAGCGTTTTTCGAAAAAAAATATGAACTGCCCGTAAATGCCTCTGTTTCGTTTTCAATGTGCCACCCTGTATAACTAAATTATACAAAAATGGTCGCAAGTGTCCCCATCCTGTTGCAACACGGGATTCCATTCTTGGTCTTATGAAAAGTCTAACTTTTTAAAAATCACCTGGAGTATTTTTGATGGTATCAAACTTAATTAAAATTGACGAAGAACCTCAACTGTTGGTATTTGCTCGATATACACTAATGATTTTAGATGCCCTCAAAAGTAAAATCCAGTGGATTGCAATCCGGACATTGAGGTGGCCCAGCTAGTGGTCCCCCTGCTTCCAATCCACCGCTTTGGTAATTAAAGGTATTAATTAGGAACTTCTGAAAACTACCCAATGATTTATTTTTGAATTTAAGTTTAATTCAGACGTATCATTAACGAGTAATTAATAAAATTTGATTTGATCTAACATACTACATTTTCTAGTATCTTATTTAAATTCTATCGTTTGTATTTCAGCACTTTTGTAACCTTTTTGGCTGAAGGTACCGAATCTTCCAGACGACGCAGGTCATTTTCAAAAATTTCACTAGAAGGAGCAAGTCTATTAAAGTAAGTTTTTCAAATTAAATCACTTAGACTAGATATTTTAATTTAAAAGTTTCGTTAAAATGAATGATACAATACTGATATAGATGTAGTTTGTGATTTGAGCTTATATAGAAATAGTAATTAACATTTTTCACAAACTAGACTTCCTAGTGACGATACTCTGTCAACCCTTTTGCTTATATTTGGGACATTCTGTGTACAGGGTGGTCCAATAATAGAAGACGTCGGCTGTTGCTCGGGAACCATAAATGTCAGAACTTAAGGAAAAAATTATTTAAAGGTCAATCGATCAAGAGAAATCGCAGTAAATTATATTCAAGTTCGAAAGTTGGCCGTTAGGGGCCGTTACAGCAACCCAAAAGTGTAAATGCCAATTTTCTCTTAAATTCTCTTAATTGAGGTATGTTGAAAATATAAGCATTGTATTCCTTAACCAATTATGCACTTTTTGCTTCAGACCATTTTTGTCTACTTTTAAAAGTAAAGTTTTCTTTTCTCTAGTTAAATCTGATTTTCTAAAAAAAGTCAAATAGTACGCTATGAATTTTATTTCACAATTCATTTGGCAGCTATGAAAGGCATTGAATAGTAAAATAAAAAATCCAGGTCGGCATTTAAATTAAGAAAACTGATGATGATATCTCGAATCCGAAACGTCGGATTGGAAAATTAATCTTGCCGTTTTGTAGAAGTGAAAGAGTGACAATGGCAAAGTGGAAATTATTTTCATCTCTTATTTCAATTAATTTTTCATTCCACAATTTTAGGAGAACCCGAAAACTAGAAAAAAAAAGTAATTTTGCATAACTGTAAAGAATGAAACTTAACAAAGGAACAAATCAAAAACTTATTATTAAAACTCAGTTTCATAATCACATAAGCAAAAAGATTAAACAAATACTTGAAAATAAACTAACAATTAACAACAAATATATTTAAAATTACTGAAAACTACTTTCGCAAATGCTCAAAATGCCGGCCGTCATTGTTAATACAAAGTTGCAGTCTTTCTTGTGTCTATTGGACTGCAGCCTCCACTTCTGCTATGGAGATACTTACTAACTGTTATTAAATGTGCAAAACAGCCAGTGGGAGAAAACAATTTTGGAGGTATGCCTAAGATTATTGTTTTGTTTTTAAAATTATCCAATCCAAAACAAAATACCGGCTACTGCTTTAAAAGGTCTTCTATATCACTATTAGCCAACACCGGAGTGAATATTTTGACCGTAAAGGGGCACGGGGGATGGCGGTCAAATGCAGTTGCAGAAGGATACATTGAGGCTTCGGAAGGAAACAAAAAACAAGACTGCTTTGAGTATACTTGGAAATAAGGAAAATGAAGCAATTAGTTTCCAAAAACTCAACGTATTTCAAGTTCATCAAGTATATGTGGTATTAATAACTGCAACAACGTATAATAAAATGTACAATTGTACACAGTGCCATCTATGTTTAGGAGGATAAACTACACATACTCAACCTAAAACCTAAAGCCAAACGTTATCTGGCTTGTTCCATGAATATTCTGGAAAGAACTCGAGAAATCACAATCCGCATATAAGCCGTGTTCGATTGAGTTCAGTCGTTCCGTGTTTAGTCAGTTATGAGTCAGTTGCGATAGAGTTTCGAGTTGAGTTGCGCACTTTTTGTTACAACACTTAACATTACTTATTATAAGTTATTTCGGATACAGTCTTTAACATGTCTCTTTCAAAACCAAGTGGAAGTAAGAGGAAACTTGTAGATGAGCACGTATCTTTCAAGAAAAATGGGAATTAGAGTTTTTTTGCTGTGTAGTGAAAGAAAAAATTATTTGTTTGATTTGTAATAGTACAGTCGGTGTCTCAAAATTATATAATATAAAACGTCACTATGATATTCATAAAACTATGTTTGACAAGTATACAGGCATGGTCAGAAACGAAAAGTTAAATAAGTTAAAATCACGGTTGAAAGATCAGCAGCTTATGTTTACACGTCCAAAGCAAGAAAATGAATCTGTCCTTCAAGCGAGCTACGTACTGTCGAAGTTGATCGCGAAACACTCAAATCCATTTGTTGAAGGTGAATTTATAAAAGAGTGCCTTGTAAAGCCCGCGAAAATTGTAAGTCCCGGGAGCGTGAAGGCATTTCAAAATATATCCTTGTCCCGGAATACTGTCGCTGAAAGAGTTACTGAGTTGGCGGCCAATATAAGTGATCAGATAAAAACAAAATCAGACTCTTTCATTGCATTTTCTATTGCCCGTGACTAAAGTACGGATGTGTGGGGTGTGGCGCAACTTGCTGTTTTTCTTCGTACGGTTGAAACAGATATTAATGTGTATGAAGAATTACTGGAGTGAGTACTATTGCATGATACAACAACTGGGGAGGATATTTTCAATGCTGTTTATAGACTTCTGCAAAAGTACAATTTAGATTTGTCAAAACTGTGTTCCGGTGCAACAGACGGAGCTCCTGCAATGACTGGAGTAAAAAATGGCTTCGTTAAAATAATACAGACAAAGATCAGAGAAACGGGCAGTGACAAACCAGATTTTCATCATATTCATTGTATAATCCACCAAGAAGTTTTATGCTCAAAAGTGATCAAGTTGAAAAGTGTTTTAAAGTCAGTGAAAAAAATTATAGACTTCATAAGGTTACGAGGCCTTAATCAGCGAGTTTTCTGCATTTTTACGTGATTTAGAAAGTGAGTAAACTGGGTTACCATATTATGCAGAGGTGCGATGGCTTTCGAGTTCTATGGTACTCGACCGGTTTTGGAAATTCAAAGAAGAAATACGCGTTTTCATGGAAACAAAAGGAGATGTCATCTTATTATGTACCTTTTATACAAGATATTTCATTTATGGTAGATATCACAACACTTGTCGGACTTAAATACGAAATTGCAAGGACCACGTCAAGTTATTACAGATATGCATGATCATGTGAAAGTTTTCAATTGTAAGATGATGTTGTGGGAAAAACAGTTAGCAGAGAATAATCTGTCACACTTTCGGACTTGTAAGGCATATCAGAAAAGCATAAGTGTCCCAATATCATACAAAATATATTCAGAGAAAATGAGAAGCCTTCTGGCAGAATTTGAGAAACTTTTTCAGGATTTTAAGACCCAAGAAAACAATATTTGCTCTATTTACTGGTCTTTTCACTATCGATATTTATAAAGTTCCCCCTCACTTGCACATGGAAGTAATTGAGATTCAGTGCCAGCCCCATTTAAAACAAAAATTTGATAGTGTTGGTACATTCGAATTTTATAAGTACCTGTTCAACACCAAGAAATGAGAAAATTTGCCTGTAAAATCCTGTCAATGTTTGGAAGTACCTATAAGTGTGAATAACTATTTTCTTTGATGAAAGGAAACAAATCTATCGCAAAATCGTGATTGACGGACGCACACTTGGGCGCAGTTTTAAAAGTAATTTCCGCGATAAAATCGCGACACAAATAGACAACTTAATTAAAGACAAAAGATGTCAAATATCTAGCACAATAATTTAATGTTTGTAGTTTTTTATTGGAAATTTAACAGACAGTATAATAGTACTTTTTCTCAAGGTATTCAGTAGTTTCTCTTCTTTAAGATAAGGTTTTGCGGCCCACCCAGTCGATGGTCTTCATGCTTTTGGCCCACCAGTGACTTTGAGTTTGACATGGCTGGTGTAACATTACCTAACTAAAATCAGTGCGGTAATGGCTTTTTATCTCACGATCGTAGATAAAAATTTATATTTTTAATTAATGATTATTGTTCTGTTTCAGAAGTGATTTTGTCATGGCAACTGTCTTTCGTTGACGTTAACGTTATTGAGCGACTCGTGACTTTTTAATTTGTTGTTTCAAATCGTGTTTGATTTTGCCAGTTTCCACTATATCAATGACAATGAATTATTCAACAGCTGAATTAGCTGATATGCATTTCATGTACAGGTTGGCAGATTGAAATAGCCAAGAGGCACTTCGTTTATATCCATACCGAAGAGTTCCTTCTTAAAAAATGTTTCATATGATCCATCAACGACTTAGGGTTACTAGTTCATTTAAGCCAAGGAGAAACGATTGCGCTATCAAATGTAGAATTTAATTTTCTATCGAACTGTATTAAGGTTCCCTCTACCTATTCGTAACCATTTTCGAAATAATCAGGTTTTTATTAAACTACCATATGTATTTGCTAAATGCTTACACTTTCCCGTAGTAATTGTTGTGCTTTTCTATTCAACATGACAGCTGATTTGAAACTTTTGAATTAAAATAAAATAACACTCAAAAGCTGATATTCTCAATTTATTTTATATTCGCGGAGAATGTTACAAAATATTGGAGAGAACGTGCCATGTTTTTAATGAAAAACATCCCCATTTATCGCCAATGAACAAGAGAAAATTGAAGAGGATTGAAACGAAATTTTTCGTTTCGGAAAAGTTAAAGTATAAAAAATGTAATAAATTGTTTACATTATTTTTAACCATATCTACTAAGTTCGAGACTGTTCTAAACTTGTTTTAGTGAACTTAAAAATTATAGCAATCTAACAATCAACAATAAATAAATAAAATAATAAAATTGAATTATAACAAATATTCTATATGCTGTCCGTTCATTTGAAGACACATTTCAATTCTTCTTTGTACAGTTGCTGTGGACCGTTGAATTTGTCCGTTTTCTAATTCGGCAAAAGCTGTTCGTATCCTGTCCAGTAAATCTTGTTGGTTATTTACTTGGGAAGCATAGGCTTTATCTTTGATAAATCCCCATAAATAAAAGTCTAGGGGTGTTAAATCCGGCGATCGCGGGGACCATCTCCAAGGGCCATTGGGACCAATTCAGCGATCTTCAAAAATTCGAGATAAATGGAGTTAAACTGCAGCGGAATTATGTGCTGGTGCTCCATCTAATTGACACCAATAATTTTGCAGCTCACCAATAGGCATTTTTTCTATAAATTCAGAAACCGTCCCTCGTAGAACTTCCAAATACTTATCACTGCTTAAATTGTCTTCATAAATACAGTACCGCACCTGATCATTTAATACTATACCGAAAACATTGAAGCTAAACCTCTCTTGAGAACGCGTTTCGCGTAAAGCGTGCGGATTTTCTGCTGCCCAGAAATGTTCGTTTCTTCTATTTGTTATTCCTTCTCTAGAAAATTTCGCTTCATCGGTCCAAAATATTTTTGAAAGGAATTGAGGGTCCTCTTGAATTTTCAAAAACATGAATTCCCAAAATTCTACTCGTCGGACGTCATCACCAGGTCTCAAGGCTTGCACGTTTTGGAAGGAATAAGAGTGCATATGATGTTCGCTCAAGATTCTTTGGACAGATGAAGAAGAAATTCCCAAATCGTATTCTGCAGACGGTATTGAACTTTGGGGGTTTGCGTGGAAATAAGCTAATGTGTTTATTACGTTATCCTCGGCATTTGTCACTGGTTTCGGAACATTTTTTGTAATAATAACTTTGTCAAAACGCAAAAAGTTCGTTTCAATTCTCTTGAATTTTGACTTGTTCATTGGCGGCAAATCAGGGTGGCGTTCATTAAACACACGACACGTTCTCTCCAGAATTTTATAACATTCTCCATGAATATAAAATAGATTGAGAATATCAGCGTTTGAGTATTCTTCCATTTTGATTTAGAAGATTTATTTTATCACTGACAGCTTTCGATAAATAACGCATACTAATCATCTGTCATATTGGATATTGGATCTCAATTGTTTTTCCATGGCTCACCATTGGAACATGTAAACATTTAAGCAAATACATACGATATTTTTATAAAACCCAATTATTTCGAAAATGGTTACGAATAGGTATAGGGAACCTTAATACAGTTCGATAGAAACGGACTTTAGCGGCTTTGAAAACGTGAATGTTTGCCGCTGAATTTAGGACACCCTGTATAAAAATAGACAAATTCAATAAAAAAATAGAAACCTAAGATTATTTACCGATTGTCTGCAAATTATGAAGATTATATCGTCAAAACTTACAAAAATATGAGATTTTAAAATTTGGTACCCCGAAGACTCATTTTCGGTTCAAGGTCAAATATCTTAGGAACGCTTGAACCTAGGTATAGGACATGCTACATAGTGACAGGAAGTTGAAATTATTTCAAAAAAGAAGTACCCCTTGACCTTACCTTAATCCCAAAATTTGAAATTTTTATCTAAATGGCATCATCAAAAACTTTTAATGAACGGGTTGCGTGAATAACCCTGTATAGAACGTGGTAAAAGTATTGTTGTTTAAGATTAATAAATAAAGTTTTGGTAGTACTAGTCCTAGTCTTTGTTGAAAGGGCTTCGTATTATACGATTATTAATTTTTCAAACTCTGTATTTCTCAACTAATCGGTTATTCAATTTTTCAATACATCTCTTATTGAATTCAGTAGGCAAAACTCTAAATCATTAGATTTACTGATAAATCAGACGACCTGGCAACGCTGATTTCAACACGACACTCATCGAAAGTTATCACAGATTAGTTATATTTTTGTTTACACAAGTGAATAAAACCACATTAAACATTATAGACGATAATCTTCAGCAAAGTACACAATACATTATTTATATAAAGGGTTTGCAAGCTGAAATCGCGCTAGAGATTAAAATAGAATCGAGCCTTGTGAAATGTTTGTCGCCAGTCTTTAGCACTGATCGATTTGTTTAATAAAAGATCGGTAAATTTCTTTACCCGGAACTTCCCTTGTTATGTTTTTTTTCCATTTGTTAGGAATAGTGAAGCGTGACCCAATTTAATTCAATACATAGTCACAGTATATAAATGTTACATATACTGTCTCTTCATTTTTATTGGCCCCATTTTGTTCGATCATATTGGATTCCTACCAGTATTTTACCATTTTCTTTTTACCTATACCACACGACTTTTGGGCATAATTTAAAATAAATTTAATCAGTAGTTTTTACATTGACACATACCGCCAGTTTGCTACGTCATGTTAAATTCGTACCAGTTTATGTCATTTTCACATCTAATTTTTCTGCAAAATCAATTGAAAAAGATTTATTTACACTGATTTTTTAAAAATTTTATTTGGCCGCCATTTTGTTTCGCCACCTTGACTTGAAAAATTCAAACCCATATTATCAGTCTTTACCTACTCCGCTGGTTTGCAGATACTAAGTTTCTAACTGGTTTTCAGTGACGGCTCGTGGTGTCTAAAACTGGTGAGGCGAGAAAAGGTTTGTTACTTATAATAGGTAGATGGCGTCATAGGCAGCGCCGCAGGCGAAAAATTTTTGGGCTGCCACGTCCAAATTGACTCTTTTTTATGATTTGATTTTGTCTTTTACATACCAATACCAAGATATATGCCCAATTTTTCATTAAGTAATTTTTAAAATAAAAATTATCACATAGATATTGTAACGGTGTACTGTGGTGCGTTACGGTCAGACAAATTATCATGTTAGTAAATCTATATTTTTTTTAAGTAAACATATTTAGTATTCAATAATTTAAATATTTTATTGCTTACAGACCTATATTGCGCGTATTAATTTTTTCTAGATTCAGTTAAGCTTGCGGTTGGACGTAAATAGGCTAATTATAATTATTGTGTATATTTAAGTTGTTATATCACTATATTTCAGTATTTATTTGACGTTAAGGATGCATGAATTCTTACATTTCAGCGATATCATTTATTTAGTTTTTTTTGGATACCTACGAATCTCCCTCGTATTTGTATAAATTTGGCAGCCAATAGGCGATACGTTGTTCACCGCGTGGTGTAGACTAGTTTTTGGCTTTCCTTGTTCCTCTTAAGGCAGATTTAAAAATGTGTTCTTGTCGTACACTCAATATTGCTTACTACGTTGGGCGCCAAAATAATTATGTAACGTATGGGTGTTTTAACGAACATAATTTTACTAGGCAAACCTCTTAAAAGGGCCTAGGCACGACAGCTCCTTTTGCCGGCTCTGGCATGAGTTGATAGGCGGAATTGTTTTAACTAATTTAATTATTCATTCTGTCCTTTTCGATAATTTAATGCATACAGTGTACTTTTCAGAAGACACGTCTTATAACACGGAGCTTAAGTAAGATTTTTATCTTCAGAACTTTGTGCAAGTCGGAAGCCATTTTGACGGGTCAAACTCTTGAAAACGTAATTTGTTAGTTTTTCCCAGAGTTACATCGGTCAGCTCTACACCGACTTGTCCTTTTGCCTTGCCTTTTATTTGCCTACAAACTAGTTTTTTTTTAAAAAGACTATTAAAATTGAAATCTAAAATTTCATATCATAATTTTGTCTTATCCATTTTGAATTCAGTACTTGGATTTTTGGATAATTTTTTATAGCTAGACGCCTAACTAGCCGCCTTTAGAACTAGCCACTAGTTGCTAGATAATTTTTTGTTGTCTACCACAACTATATATTTAGGCTTGCCTAAATTAAATATTGGATAGAATTCCGATCCCAATTGCATCTTAAATTTAGTTTTGGTTCCGAGAAAATAAGGTCATCCCGGATATAATTCGTCATAAATCCTGTTCGAGAACCATTGAGGGAGAGGAGTAGGTAGGCGTTAAAAGAACTGATGCAGCCTTGGGCCGTCCACAAAGGTCGTGGGTTCTCCACCACGTGGCGCAGCTATTAAGAGTTTTGGTGAGAAATTTCCTTTTTTTTTTTATTGTCTAAAAATTTTTATTAGTTTATTTCATCCGAAAATTTGAGTAATTCATTATCTTAACAGCGCTTAAATTATTGGCCAATTAGGGTACATATAATTTAATATTAGTGACCGTAATTTTACAAATTATTTCACAAGAATTTTCCTTTTAATTATTGCTAATTAATTATTTTAAAATTATTAAATAATTCACGTCTTACGTTGATTTTGAAAATTTGTCTTAGTGTAATTTAATTATTTTGTAACAAATTTGGTAACTTGTTGTTTAAATAGTTTTTTTTTATTTTGGTAAAGTACAGTTAATAATTTCGGAAGAAGGATTTTCCGCAAAGTCTGACTTATAACACGGCAGCACATTTATTTCTTTTTTTTATTGCGGATGGCGCCCTTTTAAAAATCTTACTTAAGCTCCGTGTTATAAGACGTGTCTTCTGAAAAGTATACTGTATGCATTAAATTATCGAAAAGGATAGAATGAATAATTAAATTAGTTAAAATAACCCCGCCTGTCAACTCATGCCAGAGCCGGCAAAAGGAGCTGTCGTGCCTAGGCCCTTTTAAGAGGTTTGCCTAGTAAAATTATGTTCGTTAAAACACCCATACGTTACAATATAAAAACAAAATAATAATCTTTAAGGTATTCACTCAATTTTCATGTAGTTCGTTTTATCCTCAGATATATGTACATATATATACTCTTCTCAAAGATATATAATATACACATTTTTCATCATTGGATTTTTTTATAAAAAATATTTAAAATACTTAATCAAAATAGTCAGAATCGAGTTTAAAGTGTAATAAACCTGTAATAATCTAATATGGTGTGGACAGTACTTTTTTTATAAAAAACCAAAACTGTTTAGGCAAATAGGTATGTGGATGGTGCAGTTAAGTCAATTTTTGTAAATTAAATTAATGTGTCTTTTAAAGAAGCAAATTTCTCAATGATTTGTCATAAAAATCACCATTACATTCAGAAAGTTTAACTAATAACTCTTTTTCTATTGCCATGATCGACAGGGTTGAGAGCCTATCTTGAGATATAGTATTAATTTGAAAAATTATACAGTCTAAAATTTCATAAAACAGATTTTTATATTTTTCCATTAAATATGATTCGCTCAAGCTACGGGTTTGTCTACTACACGGCAATCCGGTAAGTGATTTTGCTTTTTCAAAAATGGATTTAAGGAAATTTTCAGCGCGCAGCTCATTTAATCGTTTGACGGCAATGTTCAATTGTGAAATGCAGAAATCAATTTCTAGGTTACTTAACTGAAAAACTTGAAACAGGATATCAGTAACAAAAAAAATTTCTTTAAATGCAAAAGTTTAAAAAGCAAATTCAAAATCGGAAAGGTCTTTTAGATACCCCTTGGCCATGTGTATAGTATCTGAGTCTAATTCTGGATTTTCAATCATGTCCTGAAAAACTAAGGTTAGTCCTTCCCAATTATTTGCAACAAAAATTAGAATTTTTGATCGAGAATACCACCTTGTATTACTTGCTTGCGGAACTCGTTTTTTTATAATTTTGTCCAATATAGATGTGCGTTTGTACGATTTATGGAAAAAAACAGGCAAACTTTTCAAAGTTGCGAAAAAGATTCTGCTTTCCTTAATATGATTTGAACCCTGTTATAAAATTAAATTGAGACGATGAGCACCGCAATGAGTGTACATTGCTTGTGGGGCATCTGATCTTATTCGTGTTTGTAGACCGCTCAATTCTCCGGCCATAACCGCAGCTCCATCATAACATTGTGCTACTAATTTCCGTTTAAAATTTAAAGGTTCCAAGATTCTTACAATTAAGTTATAGAGTGCATTAGCTCTAGAATCCTCACTTATATCAAAAAAGCCTAAAAAACGTTCTTTTATTTCGGCTAATTTATTTACATACCTAACAGTTACACAACATTGGGCTTTTGCAACTATATCCGTCGTATCATCAACAATTAATGAGAAAAATGTAGCCTCCGATATTTCTTGTTTAATAAAGTCTCTCATATGTTCGCCAATACAAAATATTAATTCATTTTGAATAGTTTTCGATTGTCCCGTATATACACTTTTCTCTTCTAAATTCTTTACAACGTCGCTGTTACGTTTAATTAAACAATTAAAAACTTCCTTAAAATTCCCTCTGTTAAAAGAAGATTCGGATTCGTCATGCTCCCTAAAAGCCAGTTCTTGTTTTCCCAGTAATATAGTCGTATCTATAAGGTATGTCAAAAGCAAGCGGTTTTTCCTAACATCTTCATTGTACAATAATTTAGATAAACGAGTATTTTCGATTAGTGCATCTTTAATTGTACGTATCATATCTTGAGACAAACGTACAAAACCTAAAGTATTTTGAATATGGTCTTTAGACCCTTCATGCATTTTAACCGTTCTAGAAAAATTTTTAAAATCAACGTATCCATCAGAAGTCCATACTGTTTTTGTTTTTCTCAGTATTAAGCAAGGCCAACAATATAAACGCTGCTTAAAAACACTTCCACAAATCCAAGTGTGTGTTTGATACCATGACGTTTGAAATGATCGTTTATATTGTCGACCGTCTTTTTTATCACTACTTAAAGTACTTATCTTCGGCATGGGTCTATCTCCGCGAAGAATTTCTTTTTTCTCATCCTCGGGACGCCTGGAAAATCCCGTTGTCAATAGTGACATAACGATATCGTGGACTGGATTCATAGTTCACACGTTTCGTTTATTTTAAATTTTAATCACTAATTCATATAAACTACTCTATCAGTCTATCTACTCAATAATTAAACTAACGCAACGTTAAAATTCACGAAATAATACTATAAAACAAACACCAAATTATTGCCGAATAATCTCAATATCCACCCACTTCCCGCTCAATCTGAAACCGTTACCGGTAACGGTCAAATACGAATACCCCACACGCACACGCAAATATCAACAAAAACAAAAACGGCTTGCATTTGGCAGCCGAATGCGCGATTGTCATTTACCGATAAATAATAATTATTTCCATTTATATTCAATCTGTGCTAACATTAAATGGCAACGTCTCAATCATTAAGCGAAGTTTTCATCGCCTCAAATGCAATAAAAAGAGATGGAATGAATCTACATATGCAACACGACCCTTTTCCCTCTTTCTCAGACTTATTAAAAATCCAAAGGAAAGCGAGTGAGACGGCGCCTCAGTTGCTTCATCTGACGAGCCGCCGCGGCTGGTTTTCGTTATCGATTAGGGGTTCGCGAGACCGAAACCGAGACCGAGACTGAATCAGAGAGAGACCTACTTAGTCTCGGTATAGGTCTCGAAAGACTTGGTGGTCTCTTTGTTCGCCGAGATGTTATTTAGATAAAAGTACATGGATGCCTTCGTTCGAAACCCAGAGGTTTTCTAATCTTAAAAATTTAATGTAAAAACACCCAATGTTTGAACATTTCAGTAAAGTAGAAAAAATGTAGGTATATTTATATAAAAAATTATTCCAAAAATCTATAATTCGAAATGATGTTGCCAACAGATGGAATCAGTAAAGGAAGATATACAGACAATAGTAGATGTATCAAAATAAATGTCATATATCCCTTGTTCTTTGGACAACAACAGAAAGGCCACACCTCATTAGAGTTACTTAAACAACTATCCACAGAACAACAATTATTTGACATTTCGAAAGATATAGAAATGGGATAAGATATATTAAACACAAAATAAGGACACACTGTATAATGCTGCCGAACTCATGCAAGCAAAGTGTTGGGCATTTTAGGGACAGACGTTATAATTCAATAGGTAGAAAACGATCGATGGTCAAGTAAAGCACCCTTAAATATTCTGTAAACTTTGCTATTTTGAACCAAACTTTTATTACTTTGATGCGTATTTACTGTCTTAACCAGGGCCGTTCTTAGGGATCTGCACGTTGTGCTTGCACAAAGGCGGCTATGGTTCATAATACTACTTGTGAATCAACTATTTTTGTTCTTTGGTAAATTAACTATACATTCTAAAAGTGGAGTAGATTTTAAAAGTAAATTTATTTATTAAACAAATATCTACTTGTTCAATTTTTCGCCTGAAAGATCAATCTATAGCCTTTTTTGAGAAAATGTACAGGGTGTCCGGATTTGGTTGCAAAAGCAGGGTATCTCGCTTATTTTTAAAGATAGAACCTTGCGGTTTTCACGAACCTGAGCTAATTTTTTGTGAAACTCATGAAGCCGTAAACAAAATTTTCATAGCCCTCTTCGTTTATGAGATACAGGGCGAAATAGAAAATTTTGCATTTTGGGACCCCCCTCGTATCTCGGGTATCCTTTAACTTAACGCAAAGGGAAAAATTGTTGCTTATGCAGTTTTTTACGCTGGATCCAGTGGCGTAGTCATATTTTCCATTTGAGTTGTTATTTTTTAGATATGACCCAAAGTTGTGTTTTTTTAAATGGGACACCCTGTATATTTGTCCAGAAATTGATTTGTCCTTTTAAAAACTTCTCAAAAATATATAATAGTATGGGTCTATTTTAATAAACAACAACAAAAATCCTAATTTTTATAATTATCATCTCAAATTTTGCAGTAGGCCATGCAAAACAATGCTGCCTTTTATTTAAAGTCGTTAATAATATCTACATCCTAACAATAAATCAAAGTAAATATGTAATTAAATCTATTTATCAAAATATGTATTGATAATTTCGCACCAAAAAAGTACCACCTACCTAGATTTATGTAACACAAGAACAAAACAGTAATAAATTATTATGTAACAAGCCTTTCAGCAAAAATCAACTGTCGTATAAGAACTACAGTAACCAAGGAAATCAACAGAACTGTTCAAACTGATTTCCATTTTGTTCTATGCATGCTTCGCACAATTTTCGTATTCGTTTTAGGGAATTAAGCAAAATAACGGGATGATTTTGTAAATAGCGAAAATTTTCTCTTATTGCATTTCCTAAATCTTGGACATTATCATAGTGGTTTTTGTAAATTTTATTTTTCAGATATCCCCATAGAAAGAAATCTAAAATCGACAAATCTGGGGATCTAGGGGGCCATCTAATAGGTCCATTTGTTCTCTTCTGCTGTCTTCTGGGAAATATTTGGTGTTGATTTTCCTGGGACCAGAATCTACTATTGTGCCTATTGAGTATACCAGAATTACTGAAATGTGCTTCGTCTGACCATATAACCTTCCTTTCAAAATCTCTAACCATATCGCATCTTTCTCGAAACCAATTGCAGAAGACTACCCGACGCTCTGCATCCCCTGGCTGTAAGTGCTACACGAGCCTAAATTTGTATGGGTGGTATTTGTGCTTTTTTAGAATTTCTTGAACTCTAGTTTTTGGAATCCCTATGCTCTTTTCACTGGCCCTACAAGAGTTTGTAGGGTAAGCTTCTGCATTAGCCAAAACCGTAATTTCCTCAGCCTCCCGATTTTCTTTATTATATGTTTTCGTACGAGGTTTGATAAATGATCCGTGATTAAGTAAATTATTTTTTATCCGATAAAAAGTGGATATATTAGGTTGCCTCCTTTCTGAATATCTAAATAAAAATTAAGCAATAGTATTTCAACATACCTAAAAATTAACTATTTACCTGTTAAAATACATCTCAGAAGCCGCTTCAACATTTTCATTACTTAATATAAAACAAGCTAACATATCGTACTTTTCATAACGTTCGAAAGTTTGGTTTTCTTCCATAATAATACAAATATATTTTTTACACGATAAATAAATACTAGGGCTATATTTTATATACGCGTACAAAATTGGGAAATGTCATTTGCTTCCAAGAAAACAAAAGAAAACGGCATCGTTTTGCATGGCCTACTGCAAAATTTGGGATAATAATTATAAAAATTAGGATTTTTTTTGTTGTTTATTAAAATAGACCCATACTATTACATATTTTTGAGAAGCTTTTAAAAGGGCAAATCAATTTCTGGACAAATATACAGGGTGTCCCATTTAAAAAAACACAACTTTGGGTCATATCTAAAAAATAACAACTCAAATGAAAAATATGACTACGCCACTGGATCCAGCGTAAAAAACTGCATAAGCAGCAATTTTTCCCTTTGCGTTAAGTTAAAGGATAACCGAGATACGAGGGGGGTCCCAAAATGCAAAATTTTCTATTTCGCCCTGTATTTCATAAACGAAGAAGGCTATGAAAATTTTGTTTACGGCTTCATGAGTTTCACAAAAAATTAGCTCCGGTTCGTGAAAACTGCAAGGTTCTATTTTTAAAAATAAGCGAGATACCCTGCTTTTGCAACCAAATCCGGACACCCTGTAGAGGGATAAATATTATATTGTGCCTGCTGAATCACCAGTAATATCAAGTTCCTCAAGCGATGATAACTATGACACCGATTATACATCATTATTTGAAAAAAAAAAGCGATTCCGAAAATTGGAGAAAAGAAATAAAAGAATATTTACAATCAAAGCGCGCTCCAAAGGGTACAGATATTTTAGAATGGTGGAAAGCACACGATAAACAATTTCCAAATTTAGCCAAAATGGCAAATGATCTTTTGTCTATACAGGCGACCTCCGTAGCAGTAGAGCGTTTATTTTCACAAGCAGGCTTAATTAATATAAAACTAAGAAGCATGTTAAATGAAACTTCAAACAAATGCTTATTATGTATTCATTCATGGTATAAAAGTAACTTGAAAATAATATTTTTAGGTTTATTATGTAGGTTAAAGTAAAATCTTTTAAACAAAAATCACCACAATTACTTCGTCTGTTGGAGTTTTATAAGAACATGATATTCCAAGGTTTTTAGTTGTTACAGTCTATTAGTTATTAATTATTGAACCAAAAAACTAAACATTTTTGGATTTTAGTTACTTTCAATAATTAAACATAAAAACCGATTATAAATTTATAAAGATCACAATATCAAAATCCTATATAGTATAGTTGTAATAGAGTGTCTCTCTTTGAGAACAGGGTAGCAATTTGTGAGTGGAATTTCGCTACTAGAATTTCTAAATTTGAGAAATTCTCTTTTTATGGTTATTTATATCATTTTTTAAATTACTTTTTCACTAGTATCATTGTTATAAGAATATATACAATGCTAGTATAATATAATTGATTATAGAAAAATTATTTTTTGCATCCATTAATTTGCCCCCAAACATATATTTTTTGAATTATTTTGTCAAAACAAATAATTTACGAGCATTAATTATTTTGCTACTTCACTTTGAGATCGAGACCGAGAGTCTCGATAGGTAAGTCTCGGTCTCGAACACCAAGTCTCGGTCTCGAAATACTTTTTCAAATCTCGGTCTTGGTATCGGTCTCGTTTTGAGACCGAGACCGAGACCGAGACTAGTCTCGTGGTCTCGCGAACCCCTATTATCGATCCTCTTATTGTTATGTTAAAGAGGTGTATTATTTGAGGTTAGGATCCAGTAAAAAAACAACAGCTTTTTTTAAAAATGTCTACGTTTCGTCTACGTCTACATGAACCCCATATTATCAGTCTTTACCTACTCCGTTGGTCTCCAGATATTTGCTAATTAATAATTTGCTAAGAAAATCGCTAGCGAAAACCATTTAGAAATTTAATATGTGGGAAATATCTGCAACAGAGAAGGTAAAGACTGATAATATAGATTTCATGCAGGATATAAAATCTATATGTGTCCTGAGGATGTAACAATAAATTTGCGAAACGTCGACAATTTATTGTTTCATTACTGGATCCTAACCCCAAATAATACACCACTGTAACATAACAACAAGGGGTTTGTTAACGAAAACCATTTAGAAACTTAATATCTAGAAAATATCTGCGGACCTACGGAGTGGGTAAAGACTGATAATATGAGTTTCCTGCAGGATAAAGGATCTATATATGGGTCCGGAGGATGCACAAATTAAGTTCCGAAACGTCGATAATTTAAAAAACAGACTTGTTTTTTTCTGCATCTTACACCACATTTTTTTAACATTGTTCAGCCATATCAGATTTTAACCAAAATATTACCAGGTCATCCTCACATGATCCTTAATTTTTGGTCAAAATTTGAAGTCAATCGGATAAGTAGTATTTAAGTTATGTTGCGAACTGACAGACGGACCCATAGACGGACCGATGGATTTGCTAAAACATGCTTTTTGGCATCTAGGGACGTTAAAACGTGAATATATGTAAAATCTAGAAGGTGAATTTTTCACGATTACAAAATTTTTATTCGGCCGCAATTTTGTTCCGCCATCTTGAATTAGTAACAAGTTTTACTAGTTAAGCACTATACCACAATTAGTTATGGCACACAGTTTGTACTCATTAAGTAGTTTCTAGTGGTTTATTTTGTGCCGCCATCTTGGATTCGTACCAAAATTTTACCAATTGATTCCAACATAATAATTAATGTTTATGCAAAATTTGAAATGAATTCGACAAGTAGGTTTTTCGTAATATTTTTTCTTAACATTTCACTAGGCCGCCATTTTGTTTTTGCCATACTAGATTTTTATCAAAATATTACCAGATCTTACCCATATGACTCTTAATTTTTTATCAACATTTGAAGTCAATCTGGTTAGTTCAATGTATTGAACTGACAGACAGACAGACACCTACAGACGGGCCAACGGAATTGATGAAACTAGGCACGCTTAAATGTGAAGATATATATAAAACCACGATTCACGATTTCAAACATTTTGTTTGGCCGCCATTTTGTTCCGACATATTGAATTCGTACCAAAATGTTGATTCTAACATAATACTTGATGTTTTTGCAAAATTTGAGATAATTTGAATGAGGAGTTTTTTAATAATAATTTTTTTAACATTTCACTAAGCCACTGTTTTGTTCGCCCTATCGGATTTTTACCAAAATGTTACCAGGTCATCACCATATGATCCTTAATTCTTGACCAAAATTTCAAGTCAATCGGGTAAGTAGTTTTTTAGCTACGCCGCGAACAGGCAGACAAACAGACCGACGGAATCGAAAAAAACATGTTGGAACCTGAATTAAAATACTTCCCTTTTACGAGGGAAGTAAAAAGGTTAATTTTCGAATATTACAAGCAGATTGTAGCTTTCATTTTGGCTTAAACTTTCTTAAATTAATTCACCTTCTTAGTTTTGCAATAGTAAACATACTACATACAAATACGCTGGCAGCATCAATCTGGAATACACTGATGTAATATTTATCGATCACCGATAATCTAAAAAGAAACACACAAATATAAAACACATACTTAAATTAATTCCTAAAATTTGAATAACTCAGATTCAAAAGTGTCAGAATAATGACAATTGTTTTGTTTTCCTCGTTTCCATGATAACGTAGTTAATGTGCTGCCCTCGAACGGACGACATGCCTAGAACGATTATACATGGTTGCGTCATATAAGTTAGCAGTGCATGCATTAACTGTCAAAATGGCACCTCATTTCCATGGTTTCCATGGAGTACTCGATTTTTTATTAACCAAAATGTCTTATATACTCTCGTATATTTACAAAAATTTTGTCTTATAACTCTTGAATAGAGAAAAAAAAAGAAAAAATATGAATGACATCACAACCCTCAATTTTTTTATACATACATACATTTTGATTTGAACTTCCCAAACCAGGGGCGCTGTGTTTAGGACAACCTGTACATACATCTTTTTAGCGACTGCGGAAATTTCTGTTGAGGGTACTAAGAAGCATACAAATTACGCCAGAAATAAACCGATACCCTGAATAAAGAAATTTATGCCAAGCATACGCTAAATATTTGCTTTTAAAATAAATAACATTGGAATATTGATGGTCCCTTTAATTAAGTCGGTGATTAGATAGTTATCGTGAATTCAGATGTTTATAAATATTAAAAGATCGTTAAACAAAATCGCGTGGAATCACTTTACACTTTTGTGCTAATGACTTATTTCTATACGTTTATCAAAGGTTTTTACATAGAGAAAAAAATCCGTAAATCTCCTTTACCCGGAACTTCCCTCTCCATTTGTTAGGACTAGTGAATTGTGACTTAATTTAGTTCAGTACATAGTCACACTCAGGGGCGTGCGGTGAAATTTTAAGAAGGGGAAGCAATTTTTAGAAACTTACCTATTTGTAATGTAATTCGATTCTTCGATCATTTTTTGCAAATTCGTCAATGACGTCGATGCTCCGACATATTTTGGAGAAGTTTATTTTCAATGGACAAAAGCGATGTATGCGCAAAGGCTCTCCTGACACGATAAATTCCTTACGAAATTTTTCATACGTTGAAAAATTGTGGCAGGTATTGTCAATACTAATTCACACAATTTCGACAATTCGGTGTAGGCATCTTCCAGCTCCTTGTCTTTTAAAAATTGCATAGCGTTATTTGTTGCGCTAATGCTTTCAGTTTCGTAAATCACTTTTAGTTCAGATCGCAGTAACACTCGGTCGAAGAACTGGCCATAATGAAGAAGAAGAGATTTAAACGTATCTTCTGGAAAAGTTTTTCCTTTAAATGCATCAAAATTGTAGGACTCGAGAAATTTAAAATCATTTAAACCGTTAAATCTATAGTTTATCTGTTGCTGAATTTGATCGATTATTTTATAAAAGACGCGTCTGTATGATGTTCGAAGACGCTTGGCTTGTGGCTCTACATTTAACGTCATCGTTTTCTCCCAAAATAGGTCAAAGTCATTTTTTGGCTTAACATGGACCTAAGATCATCTACTTTTTTTAGGCAAAATGCAATATCATTTTTTTTTAGTTTGTAATACATTAAAAAACATTGTCCGAGAATGGAAATATTTCTGAAAATATGTTCAACAAATAATTATAATTAAAATCCCGTTTCAAACAGTCCAAAAATCCCCTCGAACTATTTATTGTCAGTCCCACGTTTCATTATTTTCTGTTATATTCTCAAATAGTTCAATCAGTGATTCACGATTTTCAGGTACTGCTAACACAAGTCTTCCATTATAGTTCCACCTAGTAGGAGCTACTTTGAGCAATGGTTTTTGGACAATGGAGTCCAAAGCTTGTGTACGTTTTGTTGACTTGGATAAAAAAGCAGCCATGCCACTTAAAATAACGAAAAATACTTTACATTCTTTAATGTGATTGATGGACTGGGATAAAACTAAATTTAATTTATGAGTAAAACAATGGACAAACACAGCACTTGCCTGCACTGCAGCTTCATCATAGCTTTGAGCAACTAATTTTTTCTCTCCATTAATTTCTTTAGTAACGTTATAAACTACGGTATATAATGCATCTGCTGTACGATTTTCGGACACATTCTTAAAACCTAAAAATCGCTCTAGAATACTTCCGTCCGTTTTAACGTAGCGTATTACTATAGATAATTGGCTAAAATTAGTGACATCAGTTGTTTCGTCCAGAACAATAGCAATAAACCGCGCCTCGCCAATCTTCTGCCTAATTCTTTTTAGAATAATGGTTGCACAGCGGAAATTAAATCATTCTGGATTCGATTCGACGTTCCGCGAAAAACACTAGACTGCTCTAAATGATTTTTAAGCAATCATCATATTTAGCCATTAAACTAAGTAAATCTTGAAAATTTCCTCTATTTGAAGAAACTCTTGTTTCGTCATGACCTCTAATTCGTGCTGTCCGAGAAAACAAACAACATCGATAAGTCTTCTTAATATTTGCCTATTTTTATCGACTAGTTTATTGTGTTGGCGGTGACTAATTTCCAACTGTTTATTAAAGGCGTGTTCAATTCTAGTTTTGCCGAAGACTTTTTCTTTTATGACGGCCTGCAAATGCGCTTTGGACATAATGTGTCTTTTTACAGCTTTATGGAAATTGTTTAAATCGGAAAAACCAGTTTTTTTCGAGAGACCTTTTTCATTTTCAAAAAGTAAACATGGCCAACAAAAGAATTTACTTATATTTTCACACCGTGTTAGCCATTTAAATTGTTCGTATGGTTTTTCCGGATAAAACTGTCTAATACAGTTTCTCATTTTTGTGGTTAAATTTTTCATAGGCGGTTTTGCCTTTCCTTTGAAAATTATTTGAAGCTTATCAGCAAAGTTTAATGTTGAAAATCCCTTTATTATTAAGACACACACCACACATTCACACACACTCTTCTTACTAAATTCTCCAACATTTTCAACGTTATTCCCGACAGCTGAAGTTGACGGTACTTGCATATCCAAGCCCGTATTATTGTCCTCCATATCGCACCATACACGACGCGACGTACGTATCACACAACACACGAATAGCCGTTCAAGCAAAGAACCTACTCCAACGATAGCTTCCGCCCCCCTTAAAGCACGCGACTGAAATGCAAAAATTGCAAACAGCTGGTGGAAAGTTCAATAACTTCTGGCTCGATAGGTTCTATTCTATTTTCTATTATCGCTCGGTCGGAGTCAATATGGGTTTGATAGTTAAGATAATATTTTCGCATTTTTAATATAAACTAAATTAATGGTTTCCTATTTCAAAAATTACATTTTAGAAGATGTTTTGTAATTTTTTATGGGGAAGCACTGCTCCCCTTGCTTCCATGTGCAATATTCCATTACGTGTTACATATACGTGTTACATATACTGTCCTTTCAAACGCTTTTATTGGACGCCATTGTGTTCCATCATATTGGATTCCTCCTACCAATATTTCACCAGCTTCTTTATATTTATACCACACATGATTTTTAGGTATAATTTAAAATAAATTCAATAAGTAGTTTTTACATTGGCACATACCGCTCTTTTTTTAGGTCATGTTGAATTCGTATCAGTTTATATCATTTTTATATTTAACTTTTCTTCAAAATTTAAAATCAATTGAAAAAGATTTTTTTACGTTGATTTTTTTAAAAAAAATTTATTTGGCCGCCATTTTGTTTTGCCATCTTAAATTCGTCCCACAACTTCACCAGTTCATCTCTATATCACATTTAATTCTTGCACAAAAATTTAAATCAATTTAATAAATAGTATTTTCAAGCTGATGTTTTAAATATTTTTCCCCCTCCCTGTATTGTGAGCAACCTATTTTGACACTGCTTTGACAGACGTAAGTGAAAGTTACTCAACAAGGTATTGGTTGCCCTTAACGATGGGATGTAAGTCAACTTACATCCCTGGGGAAATAATAATCTAAAATTATTATAAGTAGCTTTAATTTTTGATTTCATCAATATATTACAAAAATCCGGTGATATTAATTCAAATGAATATTAATGGTACAATTATTACAATTATTCACATTATTAACAAATTTGGAAACACGTTTTCTCGTTTCTTCTTGATGTGTATTGCATTTTCTGACTCCACAGATCCGTCATTTCTATCCAATGTTTCTGTCACTGTTGAAGCACTGCAAGAGACTTTTGGCTGGGTCTTACTGTATAAAATTTTATTCGCTACTTCCTTTTTATTTTTAAGGCTCTCAGCTACGTAACTTTCCGCAATAGTAGCGGATTTTCATCCACCATGTCGCTTGATAGCTAATACATCAACTCCAGTATTTGCTAATAAAGTTGCCGACATTCTTCTAAAAGAGTGTCCAGTATACATTTTGAAGTTCTCAAACTTTAGAAATTTCGCAATTTTACTCGAAGTTTTGGATACTTAGAAATATCTATATTTTCCTCTATAAAAAGGGTGGACTTCAACATCGACTACTCTCACCATAAGCTTGATGGGGACTTCAGTATAGCACTTTTTTCGTGGAAATTCGCCAAAAACAAGGTTTCTGAGACTGCAGTGGCCGTCTTGCTTTGGCACCAATTCTTAAAGGATTTATGTGCTGCTTCATACCTTTTTTTCGAATTTTCCGGTAGTAGAAATAAACAAGCAATATTCGCTGATTCTTTTATGTCTGAAACATCCATTATGTCCACACAGAATCAAACAATTCGACTTCTTCAAACTTTTCGGTATGAATTGTCAACTTGACGTTGTTGATAAAATAAAAACTGCTTATGTTGCTCTGGCAACGGATCACGGCTGCCTTCATAATTTAATGAGAATGTTATCGAATGTAATGATAATGGAAATTCAAAAATATATCCAGCATTTTCTTGTAAACATACAATACAGGGAGGGGGAAAAATGTTATATACTATATAGGATGTAAGTATATTAACCAGTCTCGAACTTTTTTGCCAGCAAACTCGTCCTCAACTGATAAATGTTACTTACATCCCTTATAGTATAATAGTTATTTATATTTGTTTCATCCCCATATGACTCTTATCTCTTGACCAAAATTTAAGGTCAATCGGATAAATAGTTTTTAGCTATGCCGCGAACAGACAGACAGACAGGCCGACGGAATTGTGAAAACAGGTTTTTTGCAACTAGAGATCCTGAATCCCTGATACTTTTCACGATTACAATACTTCCCTTTTACGAGGGAAGTAAAATAGTTATTTACATAACAAGTGCGGAAAGTGGTACTTTTCCGCACCCGACGGCTTCGCGTTGTTCGGTCAAGCGGTCAATGCGGAGAAGACACTTTCCTCATGTGTTAGGTATAAAATTTTTCCTACGATCTATATAGCCCTCCGATAAACGTCAATTAGGTTTTAGTTCTATAATAATATACAGCAATTACAAAAATTATTGAGCTTCTTATAAAAAAAAATACATACTTTGCAAGTGTTTCACCTTATTGAGTGTTTTAAATAGTAAAAAAGGATAAATATTACAAAAAAATCTTCTTTTTAGACTAGAATAATAGAGAATTGAGAACAAATTAAGGATATTATTGAAGTTAAATGTGCAATTGGTATTTGTAGCATACTGTAGATTTATTGCAGATGCCATATCCTGAAGAACATCGTTCCTTTTTACTTGAATCTGATGTGTGCTTGCTACTGTCTGACTTCCTTCGGAAACACATTCTACCGAACGTTGTATTTGGAGTTGACTTTGAGTAGAGCAACTGGGTTTTATATTTTGTACTTTGTGACAAAGTAGATCCATGGGTATTCTCGAAGACTTTTTAAAATATTCTCGGCAATTTTGCTTTTATTCGCTAGGGAATCTTCAATATAGGCTACACTGGTTGACTTCCATCCTCCATGTCTTTTAATATTAGGGTTATTGGTTCCAGAATTCGCCAACAAGGTTGCCGAGGACCTTGGAACAGTAGCTTGTGTACCGAATTTTTCAAGCCCAGGTACCCAGCAATGTTAGATAGTATTTTACCATATGTATTGATACCAACGCTTTGATTGGTGCATTTTCCGTTTCTATAACAAAAGCGTTCGATGGTGGTGTTCACAGGTCGCGTAGCCACGAGCTTTTTCTACAGCTTTATGTAGCTAGGTTTGTCCTTATCTGGGTCACAAACTACACATTTTCTCGGCTTATTGGTTTTGGTAGATGGTATGGTGATTACCAGAATGTCTTCTTTATCTTTCGGTCCTCATCTTCATCAACTCCTCACGTCGACAGGCGCCTGCTATATTAAAAATTGTAGCTATTTTCATCTTGAGATAGACGTTTTCTGAAGCATTCAAAATAAAATTTTCTACATCTTGCTGTTTCGAAATTTATGATTTTTTTGTATTCTAGTTATCGTTCACTCTCTTTAAATAGCATGAGAGTTTGTAATATTTGCTTATATAGTCGAATGCGGTCTTATCGTGCGGGTCCAAAGGTCACCAACATTATGAATCAAGTCAGAAAACACAGTGAATACCAAATGTTGTGTGATTCTTCTATCGAGCTATTAAATCTCGATGGGCTATTTACAAATATACAGGGAGAAAGAAAATAGTTTTTTTAAATTATATTATGTAATATTATTAAGCTAGCCACTTAATATTATTTTATATATTCAATGCCGAAGGGCTAAATAAGAAAATTCGCTAAATATGTATTTGGTTAAAGTTTTTTGGTTGGCAAAAACAAAAATACACAGAATGGCAAGCGCCTTAATAAAGTCGGAAAGGGGTTCGAATCAGTGGAACAATCAGGATATGTTCTGTTTATACAGCACTTAATGAAAATGAGATTTTTTATCAATCACCAAAAATTATGAGCCCCGCTTGACCTAAAAATCTAACCACTTATAGAGTGTCATTTATTTAAATGTGGGCCACCCCTGTGCAAAAAAATCTTTATATATATATATATATATATATATATAGTAGTTAGTGTTTTTTTTCTCTTAAACCAATCACAAAAATATTGTTAAACCAAAATTTTTTTTGGGGTATCTGGTTCTAAATGAAATTGCAAAAAAAAAGGATATATTTTAGGCAACTTTGAAATAGGCCAAAAAACGTAAAAAAAAATTGTGAAATTGCAAAAAAAAAATAATGGATATATTTTAGGCAGCAGAGACACAACAAAATAGGTGCAATTTTTTTTCAGAAATACATTTTTTCGGGTTTCGGGTTAAATTTAACTTACCACAAACAACAGAAATCCATTTAGTTCAAAGTTTAATTTTAAGTTTATTGTGTTATGATTCGCCAAGTATTATAGTGTGAATGCATTTTAAACTTTGAACTAAATGGATTTCTGTTGTTTGTGGTAAGTTAAATTTAAACCGAAAAAACGTATTTCTGAAAAAAAATTGCACCTATTTTGTTTTGTCTCTTTCAGTGGCATTTCGCAGTTGACAAAGGCCACGAAAGTGACCGAAACGTACTGTCTAAAACATATCCTTTTTACTTAAAATAATGTAACTGACCGTTTGAACAATAACCCAAATTTGTTATTTAACATTTGTGCCACTTTGCAGTTTCATTTAAAATGTTAGGAATAGATTTGAGCAAAATATTTATTATTGCATGGAGGTAAACGGACACCACTTTCAACATTTATTACCACATTGACTTTTTGAACCAGATACCCAAGAAAAGTTTTGGTAGAAAAAAAATTCCCTATATATATATATATATATATATATATATATATATATATATATATATATATATATATGTTAATTTTTACTCCTTCAGGGATGGAAAAATACAATGTGTTTTCATTCCGGGTGTACATCCGTTCACTACTGTCGTTCTGAAAAGAACAGTTTTGCTGACGTTTCGCCAAAATCACATTTGGCATTTTCGAAGCTTTCTTTCTCGCGTCCGAATAGAGACAAAACTGTTCTTTTCAGAATGACGGTAGTGAACGGATGTACACCCAGAATGAAAACACATTATATATATATATATATATATATATATATATATATATATATATATATATATATATATATATATATATATATATATATATAATATATATATATAACCTGTATTTTTCGTTAGCCCCGAGTTTCTGCTAAAGCGATTTTACCGATTTTTATATATCAAATTTTGTCTTATAATTAATAAAAAAAATTTACTTATTTTAAACAGGCTTTAAAATTGGAACAAGTATTCTATAATTATTTATTTATTGCCTACAAAATTACAAATGTACTAAAAAAGTAAGCAAAAAAATGGTGTCAAATCTAATAAAAAAATTTTTAAATTAAAATTCACCGGCTAATTTCCAGGAGACAGTGGCAAAAGCTCTGAGAATCGGATAAGGAATGTACAGAAACTTGTGCATGAAAAAAAAACACAGTTTACTTCTGAAGAAGATTAACAAATGTACACGAAAAAATCCAAAAGCAAGACTTAAGTTACAATGCAAAAATGGATATTCATAATGCAATTTATGATTTATTCACGTCAAAGACTAATATAATCCTTCAGAAACTTTTTAATATTATAGACTAAAAAAATCATCATCACTTAAAAAGTCCTCATCTTCTCGTCGTCGTCTTCAAATGGCGCAATGATCATTGGTGCTATTTCGTCATCTAGAACTCGTTCTCGATTCCACCAATCCCATATTAATTTCTCCGTATGTTCCACAGATTTCTTCCAGTACCCCGGCGTAATATAGTTTAATGAATCTTGCCAAACAATTTGCACTTCATCTGATGTAAGACCATCGTTCACGTGTTTTTCGTAATACGATTTTGCCCCAGCCCATATTAATTCTATTGCGTTAAACTGGCAATGGTATGGCGGCAGTCGTAAAATCTAATGTCCATTTTCCCGTAATATTTCATCTACAGCATATATTGTTGGTTTTTTAATAGATTTTGCCATTAAACGAAGTTCTAGTTTCAGCATATTGGGTAAAGGCTTTGGCTTTTGTTTTATGAGCTAGTCATAAATATCACTTTTCTTCCAGGCTGAAGTAGGTTGTTTATTTAACCTGCATGCAAAATGATGAACAGTTTTCCCGTCCCACATCCCTTTTTTCTCTTGATACTTTTTACAGACTCGTCCTGCCAAGATTTCTAACCACTAGAAAATATCCAAGTCTCGTCTAAAAATACCACTTTTCTAAATTTTGAATTAACATTTTCCGTGTATTTCTTTAAAAACTGGATACGCTGACTTGCTATATGTGGCCACTCGCATGAAAATCTTCGATTACAGTCCTTTTTATATCGAAAAACCAACGTTTTTATTAATTTTGACAACGATTTTAGCTCAATTTCCAATATGCCTCGATTTTTAAAGCTTCTTTTAAAACTTGAGGGGTTATATTAGTTTTTGATGTGTATAAATCGGAAATTGCATTACGAACATCAATTTTTACATTGTCACTTAAGTCTTCTATCTTTGGCTTTTTTCGTGTACATTTCTTAATCTTCTTCGGTAGTAAATTATGCTTTTTTCATGCTCAATTTTCTGCAGAGTCCTTATACCGATTCCCAGAACTTTTGCTACTGTCTCGTGGGTGAATTTCCATTTTCGTAATATTTTATTAGATTTAATACCATTTTTTTTTGCTTGTGGATGCAAAAAACTCGAAAATCGTTTTCTGTTACTCATTTTGTCACTGACTTGTCAATCTGACTTTGAAGTGACATCGCTCAAAGATTTTTGCAACTGCTGGTATTTATATGTTTATCCTCTTTTTTCATATGAAAATATCATAGGTCTATCTAATTCATCTTCCGGATTTTATGCGGAGGATATGATTACAAGTAATAAAAGAAAAACAAACTTAAAAAGTTTGTCGTTGATAAATCTTATGACTCGCACGATAACACTGCTTTTGACTATATCAACGTCCTTCTCAATTTTTATGATTAATTTTAACATCGAATATTTCGACCATAACGTTGATGGGGCATTATGTACTGGATAATGTATGAAAATATGCTAGCAATACATCTTTCTTTATTGTGGATATTTTTTTTATTGCACCAGGACTCGAACAAACTGAACACTTTTTGTAACGTTCTTTAGATTTTTCTGGAATCAGAGCACTATTTACTGCGTTGATGGCCTGTATGATGTCTTCAGAAAAACCTTCTCCTTCGAACTGTTCTTCTTCCCTGCCCATTTTACCATAAACACGTGCAAAAATGATGAAACTACGGTTGCTGATTATCAAGGTTCGATTGTTTGACAGTTGCTGAGGCATACAATAATATTTACACCTTGCTCTATGATGAGGTGATGTGTATTTGACGTTTTAATCAGAACCTGCACCTAATTATTGTAATATAGAGGGTGATTCATGAGGAAATGTCAATACTTCAGGTACATATTCAGGACCAAAAAATTAACATAAAAGTCTTTATAAATAAGCGTCCGCAATGCCTTAGTTCTCGAGATACAGGGTGTTAAAGTTTTTATTTAATTTTCCTATTTTTTAAATAAAATCTGTGATAGTGTAAATAATGGAGTGAAAATTGATATACGGGGGTTTTTTGGTATGACAAATTCGAATCTAATATTAGTATTGCTCTTACTTGTAGGGGGCGCCACCTACTTGTCTTTCTACTCCTTCGAACAATCACAACTTCTTGGTACAGTCTTGTATTACATTTTTGAGTAAAACAAATTATTCCCTTGCCATTTCTACGTCAAAAAGGTATACCCGTTAAAAGTGGATACGAGCAACCGTTTTCGAGATATTTGGATTTAAAACAATTTCGGCGCATGTAATTTTTTATCGCAGAATTTTAAAAGTTTGTTATTTTGTCCAAATTTAAACGCATCTTGGCACAAAAGCTTTGAAATGAAAGACATTTTTTTGAAGTATGTATTCAGTGCCTCAGACATAAACTAAACAAAAGGTATTTAATTTTTATTAAAATTGTTATTATTAAGTTGTTTTTAATAAAATCTAGGTTACGTTTTATAATTTTCAAAAATTCCACCATTTGCTTCTAAGCACAGGTCAGCTCTATGGTGTATAGCTCGGGTTGCTCTGTGGATACATTCGGGCGCATTTCTTAGTGTTTGTGCTGCGTTTGTTATCCGATCCAATAATGCTTCTCTTGTATTTACTTTAGTGGAATATACCAGTGATTTGAACCATACACAAAGACAATAATCCAAAGGATTAAGGTCTGGCGATCTAGGCGGTCAATTAAACGGACCTCCCCGACCAATCCATCGGTTTGGAAAGTTTTGGTTTAAAAAATCTCTTACAAGTAAACTGTAATGTGCAGGGGCTCCATCATGCTGCAAATACATGTTTTGTCTTACATTAAGGGGAACATCTTCTAATAGATTTCGCAAGTGATTTTCAAGAAAGTTTAAATATTTTTCTCCTGTAAGACTACCGTCGATTATAAATGGACCAATTAAATGACCATTTAACATTCCACACCACACATTAATACTAAATTTATGTTGGAAATTATGTTCTAGTGTAGCGTGAGGATTTTCATAGGACCACCGGTGTTCACTGTGAAGATTATTTATACCATCACGCGCGAACTGTGCTTCATCAGTGAACAAAACATACCTATACAACCTTCGATCTTCATTAATCCAGTTACAGAATTGCATTCTCAACTCAAAATCACCCTCCTGCAAATGTTGAACCCGTTGTTAATGAAGTGGGTATAAACAATTAATGTGAAGATTTCTCCAAGCAGATGATTGTGTAATTTGATAAGTATCTGCAATTCGCCTAGTGCTTATGCTTGGATCATTTTCGACGGCATTGAGTATAGCCTCTTCTACTTCAACGTTGGGTCCCGATTCCCTTTTAGATACAATTTTCGCACTTGGAAACATCCCAGATTCTCCAGCAGTAGTGAAAACTTGTTGAAAAACTCTTCTATCTGGCACCCTTCTATCTGGAAAACGACGCTGTTACTCCGCGACTGCTTGAATTGCGACCCCATTGCAGAAGCCATAGACGAATATCATATCTGCATATTCACGATGCGAGAATATCACAGGCATAATGACGTATTTAGATCTAAAATTTCTTAAATGATTATTGTCAGATAATAAAAGTTATGAACAGAAATTGACAGTGTCAAAATTTGATCTTATTATTAACTGACATTACTATTGCTAAGTAACAGAAAAAACCAGCAGTTGTTCTGTCAGGCAAGGCACACTTCTATTTTTTTACAATACATGCATACTTTATGTGAATTTGATAAAAAAAAATCACATGCGCCGAAACTGTTTTAAATCCAAATATCTCGAAAACGGTTGCTCGTATCCATTTTTAACAGGTATACCTTTTTGACGTAGAAATGGCAAAGGAATAATTTGTTTTGCTCAAAAATGTAATACAAGACTGTACCAAAAAGTTGTGATTGTTCGAAGGAGTAGAAAGACATGTAGGTGGCGCCCCCTACAAGTAAGAGCAATACTAATATTAGATTCGAATTTGTCATACCAAAAAACCCCCGTATATCAATTTCCACTCCATTATTTACATTATCATAGATTTTACTTAAAAAATAGGAAAATTAAATAAAAACTTTAACACCCTGTATCTCGAGAACTAAGGCCTTGCGGACACTTATTTATATAGACTTAAGACAAATTAACATTTTATATAAATTCTGTCATAATTTCAAAAATCGTGCGGTAAAGTAAAATCGTGTGGAAAAGTTTCTTTTTGTTCAGCTGTTTTGAATTTTTACCACAAGTCACCAGTCTATATCACACTTAATGGGTGCACAAAATTTGAAACTAATCCAGTGAATAGTTTTTTTTCAGGACGATTTTTTAGATATTTAATTAGGCCGCCATTTTTTTTGCTCACTTATATATTGATATCAAAATGTTACCAGTTCATTTCTATGTAACACTTGATTTTTGTGCAGAATTTCAGGAAATTGGATAATTAGTTTTTTTAGTATTACTTTTTTTAACGTTTCTTGTTCCGGCATATTGGATTTTTACCAAAATATCATCAGCTCGTCCCTATATGGTCCTTAATTTTTGACTAAAATTTGAAGTCAATCTGATGTGAAACCTGAAGGGGTGATTTATTCACGATTGCAAATATTTTCTTAGGCAGCCATTTTGTTCCGCCATCTTGAATTAGTACCACAGTTTTACTTGTTCATCTCTATACTACAATTAGTTTGTACAATTTGCAGTGGCGGCTCGCGGGTGAAAAAGGAAGAGAAGTGCAAATGAAGCAAGAAAATATCGCAATAATTTTTTCTCCAGAATTTTTTTATATATGGAGGGGATAGAATAATTTTTTACGACTTACCTAAATTTTGTGTACTAAATCAACTCTCCTATCCTTCATAGCAGCAAATTTATTTATAACATCCTCATAAAATGGATGAGTTGCCCTAATCTCCTCCAGACATTCCTTTTGAATTGAAATATTGCCTAGAGTAGTAAGTCTTTCTTGAGATATTGTATTTCTTAAATAAGTTTTTACACGTCTGTGGCAAGAAAAACTTCTTTCCACTGAAGCACTTGTCAACGGTATTGTCAAAATAAGGGAAAACACATTATATGCTTTGGTTAAAATATCTTTATTTTCATTTTTTTTTTTCACTTGCTTTTGCAGCGATATATTCCAATTACTGCCATTAGCAAAAATAAGACAGAGCCCATTTTTAAGTTGTTGACTTTTTGAAAATATTTCCCCATATAACTGTAAGAAATTTTGAAACGTTCCAGTCGGAAAATTTAAACTATATTCGGAAAACTTAGCAGAATCTGCCGAACATGAAAATGTAAATTTTTCACAGTCTTGAAAGCTTAGTGTCATTTCCATTAAAATATGGTCCAATATTTTATAAAAAAGGGTTCTATACTTAGCCCTAATTTCTTCAGGTAAAAGCTTAGCAAGCTCACGTTTTTAATGATTTATTTTATTTTTGTTATAGAATTTGCTTTATCAAACATGGTATTAAAAAAATGTTCATTTCTTTTTTTACAGAGCGCCTCACGACAGCGTTTTATATTAGATATGCAAAAATTAATGTGAAGCGATTTTTTTTGAAGAACGTCAAATAGTATGTCCGTTATTGAGAAAATGTCATTAAACACTAATGCCAGAAACGTGAATTCAAAATCGTTCATCTCACCTAAAAATCCTTTCGTAAGCCGGATTGATTTTTATCAGATTTGCACAGTTTGTAATAAATTCAAAGACGTCTTTTAATTTATTCTAGTCTTGAACAAACATTTACTAACTTCGAATTTGAAGACCAACGAGTTTCTGTAATTGTTGGTATACGCCTCGTAGATGCAGATGTAAGAGCATACGTTCGTTTGGCTGAGTGATGAAAAAATGAGGGAATACCACTAGAACGAAAAAAATTCGACATTTAGAAATATTTTTAAATTTTGCTGCATCATAAGGTTAAGACCATGCGCAAGACAATGGACAAATACAGCCTACGGCGCTTTTTCTTTTTTTTTTTGAAGGCCATTTAAATGGCAGACATCACACTTGCGCCATCGTAACATATATTAATTTATGTTTATGGTCAAATTGGTCCAAAATTTGATTTAATATCGGAGCAGACATTATAAAATCCTAAGAATCCCTCGACTACTGAACCTTCTGAATTAACGTATCTTCAAATTATGGAGCACTGGGAGGTTTGCGTAATATCAGTGGTGTCATCCACTTGCACAGAAAAAAACTGTGTGTTCATTATTTTATTTTTTACATGATCATTTAAATAATCAGAAATGCATTCAATTTCGAATTTTTGATTAGTTTTCGAGCCACCAGTAAAAACATTTTTAATTTTTTTCGTGATGATCTTTTAGTCTTGGGAACTTCTCGATATTAATAAACCTAAAAGCTCTTTCATAAACCTAAAAGCTCTTTCAAATTCCCCCTATTTATTGACTCGCTGCTCTCATCACGCCCGCGAAAGACTAACTCTTGTTTTGCAAGGTACAAAACTGCCTCAATTACCAAGCACATAAATAGTCTATTTAATCGGACGTTTTCATTAAAATGTATTTTATATATAATAGTTTAGCATTTTCTTTTAAAGTGTCAGCTATAGTGCTTTGATTTTTTACAAGTGTTTTTAGCATTAATTCGCATTTTAAATGCTCCGCCGAGTCTTCATGTTTAGGTAAAGACCTTCATATATTTAACATACCTGCAAATCCTTCCCTATTCCGCACTGAACATTAATTGGAAACTAGTAAACCAGGCCAGCAAAACAATTTTTGTAATATTTGACTACTACATAACCATTTGTACGCCGAAAACCAGGATGACGATTAAAGCTCTGATCTTGTTCCTTCCATCGATTAAATTGAGTTTTCAACAAAATGCAAACCACATCCGTGATCAGATTCATCAATAATGCAAATTAATAAACCCGACACCAAATAAAGTTGTAACAACACCATAAATAAATATAACACAAAACAGTCAAGCAAACTGCAAAGGAACCAACCGGTTGCAGCTGTTAACTGCCACCCCAAACTGAACGACACGTGGGTGTAGGGTACTGCGTTCGCAATTCACCGAGAGCGTTGTATGGTGCTGGTTAAAATTAATCTTCCATGCGGTCGACGTCATCACGTACGCGTTTGTCATGGCAACGTAGTAGCAAAATCGTAAACTAAACATAGCACCTCCAGCAAAGTCGAAGCGGTTTGCGACACTGTTATCGTTGTTATAATAAAGTTCGATTGAAAGTTTTAAAAAGACATGCCGCCAACGGTCAAGTAAAATATTTATTCGAGATGTACAGTTTATTTTTTGCCAATCAGGTGAATAAATGAATGTAAGAACTAAAATTTTAAGAGATATATAATAAATATAGTTAGATGCTTGCTTGTTTATTTTTCCTGGTGAAGTAGCACTTCACCTATTTCACCTGAATAGCCTCCACTGTTAGGTAACAATTCTTGAGACTCACACCACCATTCCAGTCGATACTTAATTCTTTCTAAGGTTTTTAAAAGACATGACGATTGTTTTTTAAATTTTACGACTCTTTAAACAACGTTAAGTACTTAATTAATAATTATATAGGTTTTGGAAAATAAAACATTTAGTTATTTGCTTAAATTACAATCTTCAACAATTAAAACATTAAAAACATAAAAAAAAAATGTAAATTGTTAAATTTTGACCCCCAGTTATGCAAAACACTTTTCCTTAAAATGACCAATAAATTCACGTGTTAATATATTTATACTCATTTTTCTTTCATACTGTATATTTAAATTACTACACTAAAAAACTTCGGCCTATAACCTATAATTATATATGTAATTAAACATTTTTAGCAAGGTTTTCGAAAGTATTGTACAAAAGCATTTGATAAATAATCTAAAAATGAGCATATTGTCGGAGCAACATGGCTTTTTTCCTAAACGATCCGTAGATACCAATCTAACACAGTTTACTAACTTCATTTTGAACTCTATAGACTCACAAGTGCAGGTGGATTCAGTGTACACCGACTTTAGTAAGGCTTTTGACAAAATAAATCTTAACACCTTAATATCTAAGCTCTCTGGGGTCGGTGTGCATGGAGATCTGCTTCGTTGGTTGACGTCATATGTGTGTAATAGAAGCCAACTGGTTGTAGTCAGTGGGCATAAATCTAAATCTTATGTTGTAACCTCGGGAGTGCCCCAAGGGTCTCACTTGGGCCCCGTTCTTTTTTTAATATATTTAAATGATATAAATGAATGCTTCAGGTATTGTAACTTCTCTTTATATGCAGATGATCTAAAAATTTATTTAGGCATAAAAAGTATAAGCGATTGTCTTCTGCTTCAGAGTGACCTTAACTCGTTTTATCAATATTGTGAAAATAACCAGTAGGCTCTTAATATCGATAAATGTTCTTATATCTCCTTCACTCGTAACTTTCAAAAATTTATTTTTCTTTATAACTTCGATAATGTGCCCTTAAGACAAGTGGACTCTATCAAGGACCTAGGTGTGATCCTGGATAAAAAAATGACTTTTTCGCTTCATGTTGACTATGTAGTTAAGAAATCGAACAGAATGCTTGGATTTATCTTGAGACAATGTAGACAATTTAACTCAATTATAGCTATGAAGACTCTGTATTATTCATATATTTATAGTAGACTAAACTACGCTAGTGTAGCCTGGAATCCACAGTACGGAATCTATAAAAACCGATTAGAAATAGTTCAAAATAACTTTTTAAGATATTTATATTGTAAGGAAACAGGGACGTACAACAGCACCATTAGCACATCCGTTCTTCGAAGCCGATATAAAATTTTTTCACTAGAGGCTTGTAGAGAGCACACCGATGTAATTTTCCTTTTCAAAATCGTCAATAATCTTGTAGATTCTCCAAATATTCTGTCGAGTATTCACTTTAATATTCAAGAACGTGCGTTAAGAAATAATTATTTATTTTTTGAACCTTTTTGTCGAACAAACCTCGGAAGAAATGCTCCATTAAATAGAATGCTTACACTATATAATTCGAGATATGCTAATGTTGACTTATTTAATAACTCTTTAAACAGTTTTCGCAAATTGATCAAACGTCTTTACCAAATTGAATAATTTTTTTTACTTTGGAATGATTATGAATAATTATGTACCACTTTTTTGTATTTTTTATATTTTCATAATTTGTAGTACCTCATGAGACTTGTTCTACCTTTATATGTATCTGTAGATATCATTTTGGACCTCGGTCTGTTGATATCTTATATGAAATAAATAAATAAAATAAAAAATAAATTATACTATAAATGGGCAAATATTAGATAGGTCTGAATCGGTGAATGATTTGGGTGTAATTCTGGATGCAAGTCTTGCATTCGGTGGCCACGTCTCTAAAGTTGTTGCAGATAGTTTTAAATTGCTGGGATTTATTATAAGAAATACTCGTGACTTCGTTTATAGTGATACTCTTAAGTTGCTTTTCAAAGGTTTTGTCAGATCTCGGTTAGAATATTCCGCAGTTGTTTGGTGTCCGTTTTGCCAGGCGCATATCACAAGCCTAGAAAAAGTTCAAAGACGTTTTTTGAAATATATTTCTTTTAAACTTGATGGGGTTTATCCTGAAATAGGCTTTCCGCATGATCAACTTTTAACTAGGTTTTCAATGGAGAGTCTTGAAATTCGCCGAGATAAAGCTCAACTTATCTTTTTACATAATATAATTTCTGGGAAAATAGATGCCAACAAAATTTTGCAGTCTCTGAAACTCCAAGTACCCAGACCTACGACGCGTAATTTCTCTACCTTTTTCTTACCCACCCCACGAACAAATGTGCTAAAATTTTCCCCGCTATTTCAATTGTGTAACAAAAACAATAGTGTACAAAATCAATTAGATATATTTAGTTGCAGCGTGGCCTCGATTAAGAGGCTGATTTTTTGACATATTGTTTTATATTTTCTATAAACATCTTAAATATTATATTTTACTTATTTAAATTAATTAAAATATGTTGGTACGTAAATTAAGTAGTTTTTCCCATTCACTAATTGGATATATTCTGTAGAATGTGATAAAAATAAAATAAAATAAAAAATAAAAACTACTGATATTATCAGTACTACGAAATGACGGCAATGTTTGTTTTTTTTAGTTAATCCTTTAATTCCTTCTTTGGGACATATCTATAAATATTAGGATTTGTCCCTATCTTTTCACTCTGTTTTAAAATTATGCGTTTTTAAGATAAACTTTTGAGTCATATTTAAAAATTTTCACTTATAAATTAACCGGTTCTAGCGCAATATACACACTATCTTTTATCTTGAAAAAGTAGGCAGCAGATAAGGATGATTCACGGTGGATGGAACTTTAGAAGTTTCTGGGGATTGGGGTGGATGGAACTTTTCGGTTACGCCCATAAATGACCTTGGTTTACCGTTTTAAAACATTTTCAGGCTTACAGTGTTGCCTCTTCTACCCAAAACAGGTGGCAACATTGCTATTTTAAATGAAATGCTCTGTATTTTTTCCTTTTGGAACTGCACGTTTTCCTGAGCAACTTTTCTGAATATTTCCCTAAACCTATCTGTAGCCGTTTTCCAGAAATTAATTTATTTGAAATTTTTTTAACGAAAACAAGACTGTAAATAAACCTGAATATCTTCCAACTCTAAAGCAAGTTTACTCTAAAATTTGGGTTACAGTTAAATAATACGTTAATGTATTTGATTTTTTCTCATACTTTAGTTGAAGCATACAGAGTGCTCCAGAAATAAATGTATGTTGGTAACTTATAAAAGCGCGAGAAAATCGATTTTTTTTAAATGGGATACCCTGTACATCAATACTGATTTAAGATGCTGATAAAAGTAGCTTTCTAATAATGTATGCTTTACTTATACTTAACTCTTTAAGATTTTGACATATAAGCATTTCTTTATGAAATATTATAATAACCTGGCATTTTTAATGATTCTAGTGGTAGTGTGCCATGAAAAAAAAATTTCTGAGACGCCATGACAGTTTTTTTGACAGAAGTTTTATTCTTGCGCTTCTGATAACGTTTTATTGGCTTTAAATGAAAGTTACCATCACTAGTATTATCTTAGCTGGTATGTACAGGGTGTCCGGATTTGGTTGCAAAACCAGGGTATCTCGCTTATTTTTAAAGATAGAACCTTTCGGTTTTCACGAACCTAAGCTAATTTTTTGTGAAACTCATGAAGCCGTAAACAAAATTTTCATAGCCTTCTTCGTTTATAAAATACAGGGCGAAATAGAAAATTTTGCATTTTGGGACCCCCCTCGTATCTCGGTTATCCTTTAACTTAACGCAAAGGGAAAAATTGCTGCTTACGCAGTTTTTTACGCTGGATCCAGTGGCGTAGTCATATTTTTCATTTGAGTTGTTATTTTTTAGATATGACCCAAAGTTGTGTTTTTTTAAACGGGACACCCTGTATATTTGTCCAGAAATTGATTTGTCCTTTTAAAAGCTTCTCAAAAATATATATAATAGTATGGGTCTATTTTAATAAACAACAACAAAAATCCTAATTTTTATAATTATCATCCCAAATTTTGCAGTAGTCCATGCAAAACGATGCCGTTTTCTTTTTTGTTTTCTTGGAAGCAAATGACATTTCCCAATTTTGTACGCGTATATAAAATATAGCGCTAGTTTTTTGTATTTATTTATTGTGTAAAAATATATTTGTAATATTATGGAAGAAAACCAAACTTTCGAACATTATGAAAAGTACGATATGTTAGCTTGTTTTATATTAAGTAATGAAAATATTGAAGCGGCTTCTGAGATGTATTTTAACAGGTAAATAGTTAATTTTTAGGTATGTTGAAATACTATTGCTTAATTTTTATTTAGATATACAGAAAGGAGGCAACCTAATATATCCACTTTTTTCGGATAAAAAAGAATTTAATTAATCACGGATCATTTATCAAACCTCGTACGAAAACATATAATAAAGAAAATCGGGAGGCTGAGGAAATTACGGTTTTGGCTAATGCAGAAGCTTACCCTACAAACCCTTGTAGGTCCAGTGAAAAGAGCATAGGGATTCCAAAAACTAGAGTTCAAGAAATTCTAAAAAAGCACAAATACCACCCATACAAATTTAGGCTCGTGCAGCACTTACAGCTAAGGGATGCAGAGCGTCGGGTAGTCTTCTGCAATTGGTTTCGAGAAAGATGCGATATGGTTAGAGATTTTGAAAGGAAGGTTATATGGTCAGACGAAGCACATTTCAATAATTCTGGTATACTCAGTAGGCACAATAGTAGATCCTGGTCCCAGGAAAATCAACACCAAATATTTCCCAGAAGACAGCAGGGCAGGTTTGGTCTAAATGTGTCCTGCTTCATATTAGGAACACATATAAAATTTTATATATTTGAGGGAAATCTAACAGCCAATCGCTATATAGAAATTTTAGAGGCAGCTATACCTGAATTATTTGACGATGTTCCTCTAGCGCAAATTAACGAAATTTATTTTCAACACGACGGTGCTCCTGCACACAGTTCTGGAATGACGAGATTATTTCTGGACAATAATTTTACCAATCAATGGATCGGAACAAATGGACCTATAAGATGGCCCCCTAGGTCCCCAGATTTGTCGATTTTAGATTTCTTTCTATGGGATACTTGGAAAATAGAATTTACAAAGACCACTATGATAATGTCCAAGATTTAGGAAATACAATAAGAGAAAATTTTCGCTATTTACAAAATCATCCCGTTATTTTGCTTAAAACGAATAAGAAAATTGTGCGAAGCATGCGTAGAACAAAATGGAAATCAGTTTGAATAGTTCTTTTGATTTCCTTGGTTACTGTAGTTCTTATACGACAGTTGATTTTTGCTGAAAGGCTTGTTACATAATAATTTATTACTGTTTTGTTCTTGTGTTACATAAATCTAGGTCGGTGGTACTTTTTTGGTGCGAAATTATCAATACATATTTTAATAAATAGATTTAATTACATATTTATTTTGATTTATTGTTAGGATGTAGATATTGTTAACGTTTATGTTAAATAAAAGGCAGCATTGTTTTGCATGGCCTACTGCAAAATTTAAGATGATAATTATAAAAATTAGGATTTTTGTTGTTATTTATTAAAATAGACCCATACTATTATATATTTTCAAGAAGCTTTTAAAAGGACAAATCAACTTCTGGACAAATATACAGAGTGTCCCATTTAAAAAAACAAAACTTTGGGTCATATCTAAAAAATAACAACTCAAATGAAAAATATGACTACGCCACTGGATCCAGCGTAAAAAACTGCGTAAGCAGCAATTTTTCCCTTTGCGTTAAGTTAAAGGATAACCGAGATACGAGGGGGTCCCAAAATGCAAAATTTTCTATTTCGCCCTGTATCTCATAAACGAAGAAGGCTATGAAAATTTTGTTTACGGCTTCATGAGTTTCACAAAAAATTAGCTCAGGTTCGTGAAAACCGCAAGGTTCTATCTTTAAAAATAAGCGAGATACCCTGCTTTTGCAACCAAATCCGGACACCCTGTAAATTTTGTATTATTTTTCAAAAGAACCATAAAAGCCTAAAAAGTTATATAATGATTAAGCAAACGATTAACCAGTCCTGAATGCATTTTTTTTGTGTTCACCCAAATTTCGTATTAATCGAAAACATCCCAATGTGCAGTCACAAAACTTCTTCTTAAAAGCTCATACATTATTATGTCACCCATTTTTAAGTACTTTCCAGAATTAAGGGTTTACTTATTATACGAAAATAATTAACACATCGATTTGATTTTAATCCCTTAATCAATTATTCCATAAACCGATTTCAGTTCTCACGAAATTGTCTTTTGTACTTTGATAGTATCAATTTATATTTTTGAAGATTATAATAAATAGATCACATAAGGGTGACGTCATTTTTTAAGTTGGTATACCTGACTGTTTCCAAAAAAAGATTATTTGCTTTGTATACATTTCTATAACAAAATTTATAAAGTGCGATGTGATACTGAACCGACTTAAAAAAAAACACTAGAAAATAAAAAAAAGTAGCTGTGGATCCATCGCATATGAAATTTTGGCAGAATCACCGTATTAATATAATAAAAAGTGTCAAAAGATGGGTAAATTGAACTTTATGACATTAAAAACCCCGAAAACCATATGAAACAGGATATTAACATGCGTACTTTTTTAAACGACTTCACAAAAGGAGGAGGTTCTCAATTCGATCTGTTGTAATAATAATATATAAAAATCGGTTCTTTACCCGGAACTTCCCTCGCTATGATTTTTTTAGGAATAGTGAAGTATGACCCAATTTAGTTCAGTACATAGTCACAGTATATACAGTGTGGAAAGAAAGTATGGACTACTCCTAATAATTTGGTAGTCTGTAGGTTTTATGGAAAATGCTCGAACACATTAATTTAGTATTTTAGTTTGTCACATTCTGATAACATTTATTTACTTTTTTATTGACAACTGTCAAAAATATGACGTAATCGACATTTTTTTTTAATGGTAACATATAGCATGTGATACATTATTTGAAAGCTCTTGTTTCACTCAAGTATGTTCTTAGATTTTAGTGCGATTCTATTGTGCCATTTTAAAATTGCGATCGTTCAATTGTGCGTGCATCAAAAGTATGGACTACCCCTAATAATTTGGTAGTCTTCAGATTTTATGGAAAATGCTCGAACACCGTGTTAGTTTTTTAATTTCCCACATTCTAATAAAATGTATTAGTTTTTTTTTATTGACATATATCAAAATATGAAGTAATCGACATTTTTGTAATTGCAACATATGGCATTTGATACTTCGTTTGAAAGCTTTGGTTTCACTCAGTATGTTCTTAGATTTTGAGCCCATTCGGTCGTGCCATTTAAAAATGGCAAATATTTGACATTTGTCATAATTTTGACAGATGTAAAAAAAACAAATACATATTATCAGAATGTGGGAAACTAAAAAACTAAATTGTCGTATCGGAGCATATTCCATAAAACCTGAAGTCTACCAAATTATTAGGGGTAGTCCATACTTTTTTTCCACGCACAATTGAACGGTCGCCATTTTGAAATGGCACAACAGAATCGCACTAAAATCTAGGAACATACTGAGCGAAACAAAAGCTTTCAAATGATGTGTCATATGCCATATGTTGCAATTTAAAAAAAATGTCGATTACGTCATATTTTTGACAGATGTCAATAAAAAAAGAAAACAATTTTATCAGAATGTGGGAAACTAAAAAACTAAATTAACGTGTTCGAGCATTTTCTATAAAACCTACAGACTACCAAATTATTAGGAGTAGTCCATACTTTTTTTCCACACTGTATGTGTTACATATACTGTCTTTTCATTTTTATTTCTTTCTACCTATGCCACACCCCAATTAACACAAATTAGTTGATGAGCTTTTTTGTCTAACAGTTAGCCATAAACGACAAATTTGGCAAATGATTCTTGGTTTGTTTTCTAGCCATGAAAGCTCGCTTCAAATTAGATTTTTTGGCTCCAAAAGTAGCAGTTTTTAATGTAGATAGGCTATAGCATAATTACTTGGCCAAAAAATATCTTTTATAGGATAATTAAACCTCCAACTTTTTTTTTTTAATATTGGATGGCCAAAAAGTAGAAATATCTGTTAATTTTGTTGCCACAACATAACCAGACATATTCTAGTAAATATTGAAGGTTAATTATAGTAAGCATAGCTGTTTAAAATGCCAGAATATGGCATTTTTAATCAATAGAAATCGAGGTCAGAATATAATCAATAAGTAGGCATTTTTCCCAAATTCCAACCAAACATATTTGAGCAAGTGTTTAAGTTTAATTATAGTTATAATAGCTATATAAGAAGGCCAGATTATGATATTCTAAGACAGCCATGTCAAACTCAAAGTCACTGATGGGCCAAAAGCATGAAGACCATGGACTAGGTGGGCCGCAAACCTTATCTTAAAGAAGACCAACTACTGAAAATCTTGAGAAAAAGTATTATTATAGGACAAGTTTGTTTATTAAATTTCCAATTAAATACATATATATATATATATATATATATATATATATATATATATATATATATATATATATATATATATAGTGTGTATCAGCCAAATGGAAAATAAAAACTTTTTATGTGTCCTGTAACAGTGGTCAATGCCAACTTTCTTATTTCAAATGCAACACCCCGGATATTATTTAATTTTTGGATTCTTTAGGAGATTCTAAACATATTTTATGTTCAATGTCCTATACCTATCTTCAACTATTTCGGCAATATTAAGTGTTTTCAAATTTATTTTTATTTTATTTATTTCGAATTTATTATTATTCATGAAACTGGCTCTGGTTACTGAACTATTTATTTGATTACAAAAATTCGCTACAACACATTCAATACTTATTTACCATTTAGGTCTTCATATTAAGAATGTAAGCAAAAACCATTTTAGCGTTCCTTTTTAATTGATATGGAACAAAAAGAGCCAGTTTTGTTTACTTTTAAGTTTTGTTTACTTTTGTGTGAAATGCCTGACCTTTCTCTTTGGAAGACAGTAGTTGTCAGTGTCAGTGTCATAGTCTTTTGAATTTCGTTAACTGCATAATACCTAATATCAGAAAAATGGTTCATTTAACAGAACTGCATAAAATAACAATTCTACAAATGATTGGTTATGGAGGTAACACACGAACACAAGTGGAAGTTGCTCGCTTATTTCATGAAAAATTTCCAAATTTGCCGCATATATCCCAAGGGACAATTAGTAAAATAGAAAAGCAGTTTCGCGAGCTTGGACATGTGAGGCAGATAAAAAAAGCAGCTGCCAATTCAATAAATGATGATACTAAATTGGATATTATGCTTGAGTTTGAGGAAAACCCACATATTTCTAGTCGACAAGCCGCCGCAATGTTCGATATTAGCCAATCGTCGATTATTCGAACATTAAAAGAAAATAAAATGCATCCCTATAAAGTGATACCAACTCAGGAGCTGATGGAAGACGATTATGATAGGAGAACTTATTTTTGTGAACAAATGATGGCTATGTTAGATAACAATGTTATTCAATTAGAACATATTTTGTTTTCGGATGAATGCACCTTTACACTTCACGGTCATGTAAATCGTCAAAATTGCCGCTATTGGTCTAGGGAAAATCCTCACTGGATCAGCGAAGAACATACTCAATATCCTGAAAAGGTTAATGTTTGGGCGGGAATTGTTAGGGATCATATCATAGGCCCCTTTTTCATTGACGGCAATTTGAATGGCGATAATTATTTAGCACTGCTCCAAAATAATGTCGTGCCAACTTTGACAATTTGTATCCGGATCCAGCAAACCCACAAGTTCCAGCGAATATGATATGGTTTCAGCGAGATGGAGCACCGCCCCATTACCAAATTAATGTCCGGCAGTACCTCAACGGAATATTTCCAAATCGGTGGATAGGGAGACGAGGATCGATAGAATGGCCAGCGCGATCCCCTGATCTGACGCCATTAGACTTTTTCTTATGGGGACATATTAAAAATATTGTATACAAAACTAAACCCCTCGACTTAGCTGACTTAAGAAGACGAATAACGCTTGCGATTAGATCGGTCACGCCTGAGATGCTAAATAACGTTAGAAGAAATTTCTATTTAAGATTAGGAATTTGCCAAGACGTTCGCGGCTAGCATATTCAACAGTTCCTAAATTAACTTTTTACTTTTGTTTATACATTATGAAGAAATAAATAATTTTATTTTTTTAATCTTAATTTTTGCAATAAATTTGAAAACACTTAATATTGCCGAAATAGTTGAAGATAGGTATAGGACATTGAACATAAAATATGTTTAGAATCTCCTAAAGAATCCAAATATTAAATAATATCCGGGGTGTTGCATTTGAAATAAGAAAGTTGGCATTGACCACTGTTACAGGACACACCCTGTATAAAAAGTTTTTATTGGAGAAAATGAGCAACTAAAAATACCAATCGACGGGTCCAAGCGTTTTTCCGAACACGCCCCCATTAATTTATTATCGAATTTATTCCATTTGGCTGATACACACTGTAGATACTAAAATCAATAAAAATGCGCTTTCACACCCCTTTATCAAAAGTTCTTGTAGGCCGTTTTGCACCTGCAGAAATTATGTATTTCTCTGCTATTCTACTATATATATATATATATATATATATATATATATATATATATATATATATATATATATATTATGTACATATTATTATATTATTTTTAGTTTGTTAAAATACCATTTCGTTAAAATTAAATTCTTTCTATCCACCCTTTGGCGTTCCATTCTCAGTGTTTACGAACGAATAATAATAAGCAAAACGCATATATTGACCCAAAAGCGGGTGTTACTAAAGTGCGGGACACGAAAGAAAACAGGGCGGAGTCAATCGGTTTAGGAAGGTTGACCAAGAAATCTCTTTAAACCAGTGATGTCCCGTCGTTTTTTAAATAATAGGGCACTCCTTTTTGACTATACGCACTTCAGATAAATTTTGATTTTGATCGATTTACCTATAAATATATTTTTTTCTATGACCACTATTATTGGACCACCCAGTATAGTAATCCATCAGATCCAGTGAACGAGATTTATCAAAATTTTAATTTATGCACTTCGACTTTGGGCTACCCGGGAATGCCCAAAGTGGCCGTCTGTCTCCGTTTGTGGTATTACGTTATACAGGGGCCGTCATTGTAAAGTACTATACAGGGCGTTTCCTAATTGCGTGCTGGTGTTAAAGGGGGTGTTTTTATGTCCTAAAAGTTTTAACTTTTAAGATACCGGATGGTAAAGTTTCTTCTGATGCTATTGTAGATAACTGCATAAAATTTGATACACGTCTTTTATGCATTAAGGAGCATACGGACTTACCCAGGTTAATTACATATGCACGCCACTGGTAGAAATTTCAAAAACTGATTGTTAATAAAAAATAGCCTTTTATGCATAAAAGACGTGTATCAAATTTCCCACAGTTATTTATCTATAATAGCATCAAAATTAGGATTTAAAAAAAATGTTTTTTTTAAAACCCTGTATCTTCAAAGTTAAGACTTTTAGGTTCATATTAAACTTTTTTCTTAAAAAAGTCCAAGAATCACCCCCCTTTAACATTAGCGGGCAATTAGGAAACGCTCTGTATAGCACTTCACAATGACGCTCCCTGTACAAAGTAATATGACAGACGGAGACAAACGGTCACCTTTGGCATAGCCGAATAGCCCAAAGTCGAACTGCATAAGTTGAAATTTTGATAAATCTTGTTCACTGGAATCAGTGCTAGCTCCCCTACTATAACTACATTGATGTGTTAATTTTGGAAAAATATGAGTTCTGTAGTTTTTTAAATATTAATTGCAATATTAGATATTTTTTGACACACGGTATTGAACAGAAAATTAATTATTTTGAAGCAGTTTATTGACAGCTACTTTATGAACAATTTTACAAAATATATGAAAAAAACTAAGCCATTTTTGAGGTTGACGACTGTGATCCTAATGGTTCGATTCCTTCTAAATCGTTGTGTTCCTCTGAAAATGATGAGGTTTCGTCGTCACTACTTGAAGATCCCAGTGTGATAACTAAATCATCAATAACCGTTTCAATTTTGCCATCTACTCTCCAGTATTTATCTTCAATAGAACGAACATGCAGTGGCGGCTCGTCACGGTAGGCCTCTGAGGCCGCGCCTCACCCCCAAAATAAAGGAAAAGAGAATTTTTTTATATAACTTTTTATCTATTACCAATTAGAAATATACTTTTTAACAGTTTTACAACATAATAACATTAAAAAAAAACAAAATATAATCCCATAATAAATATTTTAGAAAATAAATTCTGACCACAACAAAAAACTGACCGTGCAATCCGTGCAAACCCATTCCTAAAGAAAGTGCTCTCGAATGAGGCGAAATAATTTTAGCTTGGAAAGTTTCGACTTCTGACCTAGTTATCAACGGCCTTGCGATTGCCGATGCACGCATTTTCTATTGCATTCTTGAGGCGATAAATCTGTAGCTTGGATATGCTTTTATTGGTTATTTAAATCACATGACTAGCGAAATATTCCAACGGCTTCTTTTTACGTGGTGCGTGCGGCTGAGAAAGAAATAGGAAATAGATTGCGATAATCGCTGATTGAGGGCGTTCTGTCTTTTAAGGTGAATAAATACGCGTGAGTAAGTTTTTGTTTTGTTTTGATTTGGTAAGTTGGACCGTTTCATTTTTTGTATTTGCTTTTTGCTTTTGAAATGAATCTTATTCACGACATTATTGCTTCATTAATTGAAACGCCTTTTTTAAGAAGAAGCGAAACTGAAAAGAAACATATATTAGGTAGCCGTCCAACGCCGAAAATTTTAGCAATATTTAACGATAAGAGGCAAGGTAAAAAATATTCAAGAACTTTTCAAATATCTTGGTACGAAACTTATAGGTGGCTATGCGGAAGTATTTATAAGGAAAGGTTATATTGTTGGCCTTTTTTAGGTTGCGTCAAAAATAATTGGAGTTCAGGGGGCGGATATTCGGATTTAAAAAATTTTTCACGAGCAGTAAAATCGCATGAAAGTTCAAGAGAGCATATTAAAAATTCAGTAGCACTTACAAGATTGGAGCAAAATAGGGCGACTATTGCGGATGCACTACAAGAAAATGCAAGTCTTAATAAAATTGTTTATAATGAAAATGTTCGAAAAAACCGTTTATTATTAAATTATTTAATTGATGTTACTATTACTTTGGGTAAACAGGACTTGGCATTTCGAGGTCATAATGAAACAACAGATTCTTTTAACCGTGGCAATTTTAAGGAAATATTTGCATGCTTAATAAAAAGAAATGCCGAACTTACTGAACATTGTGCTAAATTTAGTAATATTTTTACGGGACAATCTAAGACTATACAAAATGAACTAATTGGTTGCATACATGACTATATTCAAGAATATATAAAAAAAGAAATCAATGACACCGATTGTTGTTTTTTTTGGCGTAATTGCGGATGATAGTACTGATATAACAGAAAAATCACAGTGTTCGATAACAGTTAGGTATGTGACCAACGGATCTTTAAAAGAAAGATTTTTAGGATTTTTTGACGTTAGCGATAATAGAACTGCAGAGAACCTTTTTCATTTAATACAAAACAGCTTAGAGCCTTATGACTTTAAAAATAAATTGGTCGCGCAGTGTTACGATGGGGCTAATGTTATGGCAGGTGAAATAAATGGGCTTCAAACAAAAGTTAGATCTATTGCTCCTTTAGCTATGTTTACTCATTGTTGCGCCCACAGATTAAATCTAGTTTTACAACAGGGAACAAAACTGATTACCCAAAGTCGTATATTTTTTGACACTTTATTAGGAATACCAAATTATTTCCACCTATCACCAAAACGGTCTTTTGTGCTTAATCAGATAGTAGGTAAAAGAATTCCGCGAGCTGTAGAAACGCGATGGTATACACGGTCTAAAATTTTAAACTTAGTGGCTAATGAATGGGACAATTTAATTATAGTATTTGAAACTATTATTAATGACTTAAGTTCTGGAACAGAATCTATTAATGGTGCAAAAGGATTTCTAAAGCATTTTAATGATTTCGAATTTTGCCTTTTAACGCATATTTATAAACAAATTTTTAGTTGCACTGATGTACTGTTTCAAATATTACAGTTAAAGCATTTAGATATAAATTACTGCATTTCGCAAATAAACCTTGCCAAGCAACGAATTATTGAATTTAGAAACGAGGACCATTTCAAAGAACTTTTCAATATTGCTAAAAAAGCCACTATTCTGCCAACAACACACGTCGAGGGCAATGTTCTAGCGACTTTGATATTTTTACTAAATATAAAATATTATATTTCAAAATAATAGATTGTATAATTCTTCAATTAGGGACGCGGTTTGAAAATTTAAATAATTTAAATTTCTTTGCTTTAGTCGATTGCACAAAATATTCGGAATATGTTAAATGCTTTCCAGACGACTTATTAAATAATTTATTAAAAAATTATCCAAACATTTTTGACAGAGATAGATTAAAGAATGAGCTTTCTGTATTGTATAGGGATGAACAATTTTCAAATTTAGATGTCGAAAAATGTCTAGCTTTGTTATTTAAAGATTTTAAAGCAATTTTTGCGGAAGCATATAAGCTTTTTAATTTAGTTTTAACTATTCCCGCAACAAGTGTATCGGCCGAACGAAATTTTTCAAAACCTACCTAAGAAACAAAATGACACAAGAAGGGCTTTAGGGTTTAGCAATGATGTCAATAGAGCAGGAATCACTGTCAGAACTTAGTGAAGACCAAAACTTTTACGACCAAATTATAGATAAATTTGCAACCTTAAAAGACAGACGTATAGGTTTAATGTACAAAAAGTAGTTTTTTTTATCTTATTTCATACAACTATTTATTTTAAGTTTTAATAAACTAAATTATTTTTTTATTATCGCAATCACCGCTATATTTTAGTGATAGGTGTACATATTTTACTTGTTTTGTTTACTTTTTATTTACTTTTTTTAGAGTTTATTTTTTTAGTTTTTAATGGTTTAGTAGGGCTATTGGCAATGACCTCCATTAAAAAAAAAGGTCAACGCGTCGCAGAATAATACCTCATGGGTGACGTGGAAATTTATTCACATTTAAACAAAATTAACCTCATGTAGCCTCACCCTTCAATATACTCACGAGCCGCCACTGCGAACATGTTTAACATACGATTTCCAACTTTCAGCCGATATTGAGTCAATCGCTTCTAATGATATTTTATTTATATCTTTAGTTGAAAGTTCACCGGTGTTGCGCTCTCGAATATATTTTCTTACTTCTGCCCATGCAAGTTCAATAGGGTTGAGGTCGCACATGTATGGAGGCAGCCTTAAAGGTGTAAGACCGAGGTTACGTAAAAGACCGTCAATTTTATACTTTTTTTTCTCTAGACTTGTTGGCTGATATTACTTCATATAATTGATATTTTCTCCATGTTGGATCACATACAAAATTATTCGATTTAAGCGACATATCATATGAGCTTTTGTAGAGTATTTAGTTGGCACTTTATCTTCTACGTGAGAATGATAAGACGCATTATCCATTACCACGACTGATTTGGGAGGAATGTTAGGTAGAAGCTTCTCGAGCAACCACTTTTCAAAATTATCTCTATAACGCTCTCAATAACTTCACGTGCGCCATCGTTACTTTGAAATAATAATTCAAATTCAACGCAACGTATTTATTATATAAAAACGAAAACAAATGCTCGAAATGTATAGGCGCCACTGGAAATAGCTTGAACCTTCTAGCGGCTAGTGCATGGAGACTCTAGGCACATCCCAATTACAAGTGGTCCAGTGCGAAATTTACTAAATCCTCGATTAATTTTCCGTACCGCTTAGCTGGCGCACTTTATAGGTGAAGCGGCAAACTATTACAACAAATAAAATACCAAAAAATTTATTTGCGTACACAAATTTTACTTTTCCGCTTGCTTAAGACTATGAACCTTTATTTTAAGGACCGCCCGGTTTTCTTTCGTGTCCCGTACTTTACCTGCACTTGATAAAAAGAAAGAATTTTTGAATGAGGTCAATGCCAAACTATGGAAGTGACATAAATTATTGGTGGGTCACCCTGTAATCTTTTTGCATACCTAATGAGGTTTTATTACTCTATATATTTCAGATACAGACCATAATTATAAATCCAGTATAGCGGAAAAAATAGCTGGCTTAATAAATATTAAAAACAATCATTACTAAGACACTACTTATGGAATGGACTTCAAATGTTGCAGTGTGCTATAGGGATAAACTAGTAAATTGTTGATGTGATGCTATTATGACAGATCAAATGGTCGCCTAATGAAAAAATTCGGTATCAAAAAACTATCTCCAATTGACATGAAATTTGGCATAAAAACCAAGTGTGTAACAGATATAAACTACTAAAATTTTAGTGTGAATCGTATGAGGTAAAACAAAATGACGTTTCTTGGAATAAATCCTTTTCATAGAAGAAAAGAGTAAATGGCATATTTTTTTATATATTATAAAGTACATTAAAAACAAATGGAAAATCTGGAAATTCCCTTTAATATCGTCATTTGCATTAAATTATTATTAATAATTCAAATTATATTACTTTCAAGGCGAAAACCGACTGATATCTCATCATATGAGTTCATCTGCTATCATTCTCATCAAATTTAAACTGTGATGTGGCGTGATATCACGCTTAGAAACAAACTACTGTCATGCCTTATCATAAACAATGCAAAGACACATCCGTGTATAACTTTATGAGCTGTTCCTTTGTTCTTAGTTGTTAATACTATTTGGTTTTAATAATGTAATTGCCTTTTAAATTTGGGAAGAGGAAATAAAAGCTGTTGCTGCTTTCATAAAGTTAATTAAAATAATTAATAAACAATTGCGCTTCGAACATTTTAACGTTCGAAGGAAGTGCGTAGGTTCACGAGATAAACAGAAAAAGATAAGAGTTGGTGAATATCCTAGGCTAGTTTCATTTCATATTTGTTTTCAAATGAGCTAAGAGAAATTTGATTTTTTACATACATGCACTTACGAAAAACGACATACAAAGAGAAAAAAATCTGTAAATTTCCTTTACCCGGAACAAAGAAATATTCATAATGAGGATGAATATGTCTTTGTATTACGAATAGTGCTGTATGACCCAATTAAGGTCAGTACATAGTCATTTACATACACACAAAAACCATCATTTTAAACATTTTTATTGGCCATTTTGTTCCATCATACTAGATTGCTACCAATATACACTTGATTTTTGGGTATAATTTAAAATTCAATAAGTCGTTTTTACATTGACACACCGCTGTTTTGTTACGTCCTGTTGAATTCGTACCAGTATATGCCTAGTAGTAGTAGTAGTAGTAGTAGTTAAGGGTAGGTCTAGAGACCTGACTGGTAGGCCTATAAGGCCCTTTCAGTCTACCCCAGCTCCTCCCTCAACCACCACCCGCCACCAGGTGTACATCCTTGAATCTGCCTGTCCTTACTATGTAAGTCTGCATATCCTTCCATGCAAGATCCTTAACTTCGTCCCTATGCAAGACCGTAGTGCCGAAAGTATCTCGTCGCAGTTTCGCTCGCGCTTCACATCTGCACAGGAAGTGAAGCGGAGTTTCCTCTTCTTCCTGACACTCCGTGCAGATAGAATCTTCCTCAATGCCTAACATAAAGAGGTGTCTCCTCAATGGACAGTGCCACGTTACTATTCCTACGATGGAATTTAGAGCATTCCTGTCTCGGGCTAGTAACCACTCTGTTCGGCCCTTATCGGGCTTCACAATGAAGTCTTTAGTTTGCCTCCCGACCCCGGACTGGCCCCATCATTCACGTTGAAGTTCATGTTGTGCCCATTCGTCGAGTGCTGTCCTTATCTGCTGCCTAGTGATGCCTAAAGCTGGTTCTGGTCCTACATACGGGCTGGTGGCGCCGAGTCTAGCAAACTCATCTGCCCTCTCGTTGCCCTCAACGTCATTTTGTTCCGCCCTCTTGAATTCGTACCACAACTTTACCAGTTTATCTCTATATCACCCTTAATGCTTGCACAAAATTTGAGGAAAATTGGAAAATTAGTTTTCTACTAATATGTTTTTTAACGTTTCACTAAGCCACCATTTTGTTCCGGCCCATTGAGTTTTTACCAAAATATTATCAAGTCGTCCCCAACGGATTTTTACCACCCCCTGGCGATGTAGAGGAGCAGGTGATACACTGTAGAGCTATAGGGTCTCAGCTGATCATTGGCTGTGATGCAAACTCTCATCACACTATCAGGGGAAACACCAACATCAACCCAAGAGGCGAAAGCCTCTTACAATACATAATGGAAAATAATTTAGACATCATGAATAGAGGTAGCAAACCTACTTATGTTACGTCACGTAGAAAGGAGATGTTAGATATAACAATAACCACGACATATATTAGTGGCTTTGTTGAAAACTGGTATGTGAAATGAACTGTTCGGATCATAGACATATACGTTTTGATATCTCTTGTGTTGAGCTAGAGTTGGTAGCAGCTAACAAACGCTGTAACATGGCTTATGAGGACAACTGCCTACTTAGAGGCACTGTGAGAACGTCAAAAGTACTCTCGAAAGACACTCGGCATACTATACAATCCCTGGTTACGGCCACTGGGGAATATACGTCAACTGGGAAGGGCACGATGACCGAACTATTGCTCACTTTCCACTTTTCAATTACTGGAGGACCTGCCTGAAGAGAGGCGCTACCGAGGACTGAAAGAAACCCTTCTAGAGAAGCCTGGCAATTCGCTAACTCCAACAAAAATGATGTGAGCTATTAACTTATTTTCCGCTTGTAATACAGGAGGGTTCGGACGCACTGATTCTTAGACTGTGCACTATTTTTAGGGTAATTTAGCCCTAGGTTATATACCAACGGTATGGAGGCTGACTAGAGCCTTGTTTATATCTAAGCAAGGGCGCCCGAACCACTCGGAACTAAAAGCAGACAGGCCAATAAACCTGTGTGCTTTGACCTCAAAGCAATGGAGAAACTGGTGAATAGGTATATTCGGGATGATGTTCTGTGGGGAACGCCCTTCCACCAAGGAAGATTAACAGAATCGGCTCTTCATAAGCTATCTAGCAATGTGGAGAACACGATCAAAAATAAATAACTGCTGCTAGCAGCTTTTCTTGACATAGGGGCGATGAAGTCAACGCTCCCACCGTCCATAGAGATTATTTTGGGACGGATTCGAGAATGGGGACTCCATCGGCTGGAAAAGAACCTGTTAATTGATTGCAATCCAAGAACAGGGACCAGTGTTGGAGATGAGACCAGACTACATGCCCCCCAGCTATCATTATGATCCTCCCTTTGAGGTGGTAATCCAGGATCGAAGTGCGTAGTCGGATGGCGAGGTGTTTTCCCTTGGTAATGGCTGGGTCTGGTTTATAGACGGGTCAAAGACCGATGAAGGAACTGGGGCTGTGGTTTATGGAGAGCGACCGAGGAGAATTTTGAATTTCTCACGTGGCACTTTCACCACTGCATCTACATCTGTTCAGACAGCCATAAAGACACTTTAGTGTCCAAATGTAACATTCAGACTGATGTTTGAATGCCTAGATGAACTGTGGTGGTGGTGGGTGATGGATAGGCACAAGGTCCATTGGCAAAATAGACAGGGATACAGCAAAACCTTTATTAAGGATGCTTTACTTGCTGGAAATCTGTTTCTTCTGAGCAGAAATCAGTTAAGAGCAATTGCAGACATCTTTACAAGATACATGGCTGTCAAAGACCGCCTGAGTAAATTAGGGAAACACGCTGATGACCTAACATGCAGGTTCGTCCTACTGTGAGGTACTGGATCGCAAAAGGCATTTGTTCCTCGGGCAACCGAAGAGCGACCCAAAGGAAGTTCTGGACTTTCATGTTTTAGATCTGAGCAACACGATTACAAACGTCTCTGTACCACAATAGTTATGGCACACAATTTCAGTAGTTTTTCAGGCTGAATTTTTAAATATTTTATTAAATAGCCATTTTGTTACGCCATCTTGGATTCGTACCACAATTTGACCAGTTGATTCCCACATTGTGCAAAATTTGAGATAAATTGGATAAGCTATTTTTTCGTAATATTTTTTTTAACATCTCTCTAAGCCTCCTTTTTGTTTCCCCATATTGGATTTATACCAAAATCTTACCATGACATCCTCATATAACCCTTAACTTTTGATTAAAGTCAATCGGATAAGTAGTTTTTTAGCTATGTCGCGAACAGAGAAAGACGGTGAGATAGACTAACAGACAGACCGACGGAATTGACCCTGAAACGTGAAGATCAGAAAAAATCTCGGAGGGTTATTTTTTCACGATTACAATATTTCTCTTTTGTTCCCTTTTTGAAAAAATATCTACTTTTATTTAGCCTGTCGAATATTTTGATATCGATATTCAGGGAGATGATTATATATCCACATAAATGAAAAGAGCACATAGAAAATTTGTAATTTCAAAAGTACATTCTTTTTGAGAATACCATGTAACTGTTTTCTAAACAAAAAAGTACAAAACCGAAAGTTTTATATTAAATGTAAGAACTTATAGACATTTGTAAGTTTTTAATTTAAAAATTACAGACTTTTTGAAAATACCCTGTAACTTTTTTTTCTAAACTAAAAAATGCAAAACCTCACGAGATATCGAACAAAGCTTCTAAATGTTATCACGATGAAAGTTTCATTTTTACATTATATTTTTTCACACCCTGTATAACACAAAAAATATTTATATAAAAGACCACTTCAGACTGTTGATTAAACAAATGAATGGCCTTTCAGACTAGAGCCTTGTTTAAAACCAAGCAAGGGCGCCCGAACCACTCGGAACTAAAAGCATACAGGCCAATAAACCTATGTGCTTTGACCTTAAAGCAATGGAGAAACTGGTGGATAGGTATATTCGGGATGATGTTCTGTGGGGAACGCCCTTCCACCAAGGAAGATTAACAGAATCGGCTGTTCATAAGCTATCTAGCAATGTGGAGAACACGATCAAAAATAAATAACTGCTGCTAGCAGCTTTTCTTGACATAGGGGCGATGAAGTCAACGCTCCCACCGTCCATAGAGATTATTTTGGGACGGATTCGAGAATGGGGGCTCCATCGGCTGGAAAATAACCTGTTAATTGATTGCAATCCAAGAACAGGGACCAGTGTTGGAGATGAGACCAGACTACATGCCCCCCAGCTATCATTATGATTCTCCCTTTGAGGTGGTAATCCAGGATCGAAGTGTATAGTCGGATGTCGGGGTGTTTTTCCTTGGTAATGGCTTGGTCTGGTTTATAGACGGATCAAAGACCGATGAAGGAACTGGGGCTGTGGTTTATGAAGAGCGACCGAGGAGAATTTTGAATTTCTCACGTGGCCCTTTTACCACTGCATCTACATCTGTTCAGACAGCCATAAAGACACTTTAGTGTCCAAAGCTAACATTTAGACTGATGTTTGAATGCCTAGATGAACTATGGTGGTGGTGAGTGATGGATAGGTACAAGGTCCATTGGCAAAATAGACAGGGATACAGCAAAACCTTTATTAAGGATGCTTTACTTGCTGGAAATCTGTTTCTTCTGAGCAGAAATCAGTTAAGAGCAATTGCAGACATCTTTACAAGATACATGGCTGTCAAAGACCGCCTGAGTAAATTAGGGAAACACGCTGATGACCTAACATGCAGGTTCGTCCTACTGTGAGGTACTGGATCGCAAAAGGCATTTGTTCCTCGGGCAACCGAAGAGCGACCCAAAGGAAGTTCTGGACTTTCATGTTTTAGATCTGAGCAACACGATTACAAACGTCTCTGTACCACAATAGTTATGGCACACAATTTCAGTAGTGAATTTTTAAATATTTTATTAAATAGCCATTTTGTTACGCCATCTTGGATTCGTACCACAATTTGACCAGTTGATTCCCACATTGTGCAAAATTTGAGATACATTGGATAAGCTATTTTTTCGTAATATTTTTTTTAACATTTCTCTAAGTTTCCTTTTTGTTTCCCCATATTGGATTTATACCAAAATCTTACCATGACATCCTCATATAACCCTTAACTTTTGATTAAAGTCAATCGGATAAGTAGTTTTTTAGCTATGTCGCGAACAGAGAAAGACGGTGAGATAGACTAACAGACAGACCGACGGAATTGACCCTGAAACGTGAAGATCAGAAAAAATCTCGGAGGGTTATTTTTTCACGATTACAATATTTCTCTTTTGTTCCCTTTTTGAAAAAATATCTACTTTTATTTAGCCTGTCGAATATTTTGATATCGATATTCAGGGAGATGATTATATATCCACATAAATGAAAAGAGCACATAGAAAATTTGTAATTTCAAAAGTACATTCTTTTTGAGAATACCATGTAACTGTTTTCTAAACAAAAAAGTACAAAACCGAAAGTTTTATATTAAATGTAAGAACTTATAGACATTTGTAAGTTTTTAATTTAAAAATTACAGACTTTTTGAAAATACCCTGTAACTTTTTTTACTAAACTAAAAAATGCAAAACCTCACGAGATATCGAACAAAGCTTCTAAATGTTATCACGATGAAAGTTTCATTTTTACATTATATTTTTTCACACCCTGTATAACACAAAAAATATTTATATAAAAGACCACTTCAGACTGTTGATTAAACAAATGAATGGCCTTTCAGAATCATTTTAATTTTTAAAACTCGGCTAAGGCGTTTTCGAGATACAGCCTCCTAAACATATCGAAAAAGTTTGCTGTTTTGAAAAAAGACGGCAATTTTCTTATTGCCCTAATTTTTTTAAGGTGCGACATAATATAAAAGTAAAGTAAAATGAAGGCTGTTATTGTGTATTTAACTCGGTAACCCAAATTAGTGGGTTAGGTTGACTTAAAGTTTGCTGTATATCGTTTTTTATTTACAGATAATAAACAATAAATTTTGTTTGTATTTTCGCGATAACGCATTGCCAATTATTCTTTGTCGGCTAATAATTAAAATTATCGCAAATATGTAAGTAGTACTTTAATTGGTGTCTATTATTAATAGGTCTGTTATTTGGCAGGTACGCAATTGACTCGCTGAAATATACAGAGTTGTCCTAAAATGTTATGACACGAAAAATTTCACTGGATATATATTAAATGAGCATCAAGATTTTCGATTTTAAATCAATGACTCTGTTTGTAACAGAGTTCGATGCGAGGGGTGCGCAAATACCAAAATACCACCATAATTAATTACACTGGCCGACAAGATTTTTCTAACACAGGCCAGCTCATTATTTTCACAATGAAAATACCCTCCCAATAATAAAAAAAATATTCGAAAAGCTCTAATACGTACCATATTTTAATAGCCTAATAGGACCTTTTATATTGGCAGGTAAACAATTTTATTGTGGAGCGGCTAAAATGGGTAAATTTTACAACGGAAAAATTACCTAGACTGGGTTGTTTACAACATTAGACATAAAATAAACGTTAAACATCACTCTTCTGTTGAGTTTCGAATTGAGTGGTTCTCTGTGTATCGATAAGCAAGTGTTTCTCCTGACAAATTTTGTTATATTTGTGGAGAATTTCTGGTGAAATCACAAGCCAGGCCATTTTCCGAAAATGTAAAAAAAGCCTACTTTAAATATTTTGGTGTGTTAATTGGGCATCAAGATAAGCGGTGGGCTCCCCATGTGTGCTGTGTTAGTTGTAGTGTATCATTGGTGCACTGGATGAAGGGAAAGAGAAAAAGTATGCCTTTTGCAGTTCTATTGGTATGGCGAGAACTCACCAATCATTCTGACGATTGTTATTTTTGCCTGACAAAAACTGAAGTTTATTCCAAAAAGAGAAAGCACAATATAGAATATCCAAATTTGCAATCTGCCATACGACCTATTCCTCATAATGCAAATTTGCCAGTGCCGATTGCGCCTTTAAATTGGCAAGCTATTGATTTGTTAGATAACGGAGATAACGTATCATCAGGCAGCTCAGAAGAACAGCGCACCGATCCCACTTTTACCACAGGTCCCAGTTCCGGCGAGCCACATTTGATTGTTCAAAGTGAATTAAATGATTTAGTACGTGATTTGGGGTTATCCAAGCAACAGTCAAAACTTCTGGGTTTCCGTCTTAAGGAATGGAACCTATTGGCCAAATAAACAAAAATTACGAATTTCAGAAAAAGAAATGCTATGTTTTCTGAATTCTACAGTATGGAAAATTCATTGTGCGTGTGTACTGATATAGACAGTTTAATGCAGGACCTTGATATTGAATATTCTTCCCGTGAGTGACGCTTATTCATAGACTCACATAAATATAGCTTAAAAGCTGTGTTATTGCATAATGGAAATTTAAAACCCTCTATACCATTTGCCCATTCAGTTACAATGAAAGAAAATTATGAAAATATGCGCACGATTTTGGATAAAATAAACTACAATAGGTATAAATGGCAGATATGTGGGGACTTATAGCGATTTTAGTGAATAGACATAAGCATAAGAAAATGTTAAAAGATGCCACTACTCTTCAAATACCTGAGGCTGCCAATAAGTTCATAGTAATCCCATATGATCCCAGATATACGAGAGGTCTAGAAAAATATTTAAAAACGTAGGTTTTAGAGTAGCCTACAAAACGAAGAACAGTTTGAAAAATCTCCTTGGAAACCCTAAAGCAAAGTCGACTTGAAGGAGAGGAGTGGCATCTATGAAATTAGCTGTAATGACTGCGATCTAAAATATGTTGGGCAAACTAAACGCTCCATAAACATTCGTTTTAAAGAACACATGGCATAATAATAATAATCTTAAGTTAATTAAAAATCTATCTAAGAATAGATTATGGGATGCATTTGAGAGTATAGAAATAATTAAATGTGGTAAAAAAGCACTAAATAAAGACAGAGAGCTTATAGTCCCCTCTATTGCTTACTTGACAACGCTGCAGTCGGGTGCAACCAAGTGTAACCACATTTACCTATAAATAGTCTCGGTTAGGATAAGTTACTTTAGTTTATATCATCTGCTGATGATGCTAACTTGGTCAGCGAAACGCGCGTCCAGAACGTAACAAGTTGTGGTGTAGTATGGTTAGAACTCTTGTATTTTGATCAATAAATCAAATGTTACTGAATAAAACTGGTATGAATATAAGAGAGCGAAACAAAATGGCGGTCTAATAAAATAATTTAAAAAATCGGCCTGAAAAAAATTACTCATTACATTAATTTCAAATTTTGTGCAAGAATTAATTGTTTAAAGTTTTAAAGAACACATGGCATAATAATAATAATCTTAAGTTAATTAAAAATCTATCTAAGAATAGATTATGGGATGCATTTGAGAGTATAGAAATAATTAAATGTGGTAAAAAAGCACTAAATAAAGACAGAGAGCTTATAGTCCCCTCTATTGCTTACTTGACAACGCTGCAGTCGGGTGCAACCAAGTGTGACCACATTTACCTATAAACAGTCTCGGTTAGGATAAGTTACTTTAGTTTTTATCATCTGCTGATGATGCTAACTTGGTCAGCGAAACGCGCGTCCAGAACGTAACAAGTTGTGGTGTAGTATGGTTAGAACTCTTGTATTTTGATCAATAAATTAAATGTTACTGAATAAAACTGGTATGAATATAAGAGAGCGAAACAAAATGGCGGTCTAATAAAATAATTTAAAAAATCGGCCTGAAAAAAATTACTCATTACATTAATTTCAAATTTTGTGCAAGAATTAATTGTGATATAGAAATAAATTGGTAAAGTTGTGGTACGAGTTTAGGATGGCGAGACAAAATGGCGGCCAAATAAAATTTAAAAAAAATCTTTTTCAAGTGGCTATAAATTTTGCAGAAAATTAAATGTGAAAATGGGATAAACTGGTACGAATTCAACATGGCGTAACAAAATGGCGGTATGTGTCAATGTAAAAACTACTTATTGAATTTGTTTTAAATTATGCCCAAAAGTCAAATGTGGCATCGGTAGAAAGAAACTGGTAAAAAATTGGTAGGAATCCAATATGATGGAATAAAATGGCATCTAATAAAAATGTTTGAAGACAGTATACCTTATGTGTTCCTAAATAATGTACTGAACTAAACTGGTTCACACTTCATTATTCCTAATAAAAGGAAATATTTATAAAGAGGGAAGCTCTGGGTAAAGGAAATTTACCGATTTTTTTTAGAAAGTCATTGTCGAAGGAATTCTCTTAAAACCACATATAGTTGAAAAGATATTGTAAAAAAGTGTAAACACATTTTACCTCCTCAAGAGTGGAATTTCGAAAAATCCATAAATCTGTTATAGATTTTTAAATATTAATTTTTATAAGAAAATTTTTAATTACTTTTAGATACGTTTAATCAATATTTGTTTTATTTAAAAATTTCCAAAGCATTCCCTCAATCAACATTTAAATTTTCTTAAATCAACAAATTCATTGAGAAAATCTTTATTTATCTCATGACACCATAATGTTCTTTGCAGTAAATATTGGCTCAATAAATGTTGAGGTAGCAGGAATGGGCATGATAGAAAAAAAGATAAAGAAAACACGAATTAAAAGTTGAATATGATAAAATAGAATAGAATAGAATAGAATATATTGTCATTGAAAATACAAAATTACAAAGGTAACAGAATACAAATACAATTAAAGAAAGAACAGATCAGTAGAAACACTACAAAGCTTAAGATTCAAATACCCAAATACAGGCAATGTAAAAATTAAAATAATAAAAAAATAAAAAACAAGATAAGTAACATTATTATTGTGCTGGTCAATAGGTAGCTACAGGTTGTAAATAAGGCGTATTAAAAAATTCATCAATAGAATAAAAACAGTATTTAAGAATGTGCTTTTTTATATTGTTCTTAAACTCAAGTTTATCTAGGTCCCTAACTGTACTGGACATATGATTAAATAATTTTAGGTTCAGAGAATTTTTCACAGACATATTAAGTTTAAAGCGGGGCAGCTTAACCAAGCCTGCTGATCTTGTGCTGTAACTGTGTGTTTCAGAATGTAAAATTAGAGATGAAGATTTTGTATGTATCTCAATCAAAGTATGATAAATGAACAAAGAAGGTAAAGGCATAATTTTTAAATCTTAAAAATAGAGTTGGCAATGTGCTCTAAACCCAGCTCCAGTCATTTGCCTAATTGCCTTCTTTTGAAGTCGAAATACTCTAATTGAGTTCACCGCATCACCCCACAGAACAACACCATATGATATCAAACTGTGCAATAATGAGTAATATACCATCCTTAGCACATCCAAGTTAAGGCAGTGAGTTAATTGTCTCAAAAGAAATAAGGATGAGGAAAGTTTACTCCTTAATGCCTCAATGTGTCCATTCCAAGACAATGAGTCATCCAGCACTATTCCTAATAATTTACAAGTCTTACCTGAAGTAAGCCTACTATTGCGTTTTAGACTGATTTAATTTTAAAATGTTCGCAGTGAACCATGCCTCGGCCTGCCTCAAAGAGACCCTTCCATACTCAAGAAGAACACTCACATCTGAACCAACATTCAAAAGGGTTGTATCATCCGCAAAAAGAACACATTTGCTTACTGAGGTCATAGAAGCACAAACATCATTAATATAAATAATGAACAATAGAGGCCCCAAGACACAGCCCTGAGGCACTCCGTGTTTTATAGGTTTACAAGTGGAAATTTTATCCCTCAAAACAACACACTGAAGTCTCCTGGAAAGATAAGATTTAAACCGATTCAGGGCGACTCCCCAAATCCCATAGTGTGCCAACTTAGCCAACAACAAGTCATGGGAGACACAGTTGAAGGCCTTCGATAAATCACATAGGGTAAGCAGAGCATGCAGACATTAACGATCGCCCCGATAGTTGAGAAACCAGAATGAAAACCAAACTGAGAAGTACACAGGAGGGAGAATCTCTCAAAATACCTAATTAGTCTGTCCTTTAATATAATTTCTAAAACCTTTGAAAAAATTACAATAATGGAAATCGGACGATAGTTGTCGAGTGACTTACTAATAATTATTTAGAGTATTTTAGGTAATTTTAGAATATTTAAAAGCATCAGGAAATATACCTTCAGAAAAGCATTTATTTATAAGGATTGTAAAAGGACTGATTAATATGTCCAAAGTTTCAATCAGCATACGGCTATTTAAATTATAATAATCGATACAGTTAGAGTTTTTAAGGTGTCTAACGAAATCAGAGACCTCAAGTTATGTAGCCGGATACAGGAAAAAAACCTGAAGCCAGCTTATTTTGCTTGGCTATAAAATCAGTTGCATCCATGGAAGTATTGGGTAGGGTTTTTATTATATTTTCAGCAACTTCACTGAAAAAGTTGTTAAACTCTTCCAGAGAAATGATGACGTTATGAGAAAGGTTCTGCTTTCCTCTTTCAAAATTAATGATTCTCCAGTAGTCCCTTGACTTATTGGAAGAATTAAACAAAAAACCATCATACGCATCTTTTTTAGCTTTTTTAATTGAAATAGCATAGCCTTTTTTAAATTTTTGTAGGTTGACCAAAAAGAAGGGTCATTACTAGAGTTACAAATATCTTTTATCACAAATAAAATGTCTCTTTTGTATTGCAAATTGGAATAACCAGTTTACTGGTGGATTTTTATCACCGTTAAACCTCACTAGTGGGAAGCATTGTCCTGCCAAAGAACTATACTTATCTAAAAGAAAAGTGGCCAAACTATCAGCTTCAGAAATTGGATCATAGGAAATATCCCAGTTTGACTCTCTTAAAAGAGATCTGAGTCTATCGAAGCCCCCTGCTGTTAAAGGCCTAGTTAGGATTACATTGTTTGCATAGGCAAGATGTGGTAAAATAATATACTGACCTAGATGATCTGCCAAACAGGTCTCAAACACACCAACCCTGAAATTTTCAGGATCAATATTTGTAATGATGTTATCTATACAAGATTTTGATGTTGCTGTCAGCGATTATGATTCTGAAGACAGAACCATTAGTTAGTTTATGTAAAATTCTTTCAAAATTATTCAGAAAAACTGCAGGATCTCCAAATCCAGATCAGTAAAGTGCTATTACAATACAGTTTAGATCAGGAATTTTAATTGCACAAAACTCAGAATCCAACTCAATACAAAATTCATTTAAATCAATTGGCTGAGTTATTACGTTATTTTTAGTAAATATACAAACCCCTCAATGCTTTTTAAGTATCCTTGAAAAAGAACTGGCCAAATAATAGCCATTTAAGTTTATTTGCTTTAATTTAACATCGGAGAGCCAATGCTTAGAAACACAAAAAATATCAAAATTATATTTGTCAAGAAATAAGTTGATGTGGTCTACCTTATTGCCAAGACACTGTACATTTACATGAAATAAACTCAATACATTGTTTTTATTTAAACATTTAGCAAGACACGGGGCAAGTTTTGTTTACCTGAAATGGGTTATTTGGAAAAAAAATATTTGATTGCCTTCTAGAAGCCCTTCTAGAAATGAAAAATTTTCCTGCGGAAATGCGTCATTTCCATTGTACACCCCTTTTTTTTTTTTTAATTTAGAAGCTTGCGGGATCTTGGAGCGAATAGGGGTGCTGGGTGGGGTAAAAATACTTTAAAGGGAAAAGAAATCTTTTCTAGAAGTGTTTCTTAACAACGGAAATGAAAAAATTTATTGCAGAAACGCGTTATTTTCATTTTCATTCACTGTTTAGTATACCTGAAATCAGTTACATGAAAACTTTGCTTGGCATCTCATCCCAAATGCTTTCCCAAGCACCAAAATGCCAAAATGTTACTGCGGAAATTTGTCGTTTTAATTTTCCGACAAAATTTTTTATAGTTTAGTTTACCTGAAATCAGTTACATAAAAAAGAAGCTTTGATTTATATTCTAAACTTTTTCCTCAAGATAAAAATGTAAAAATTTGTCTGCGGAAATCTGTCATTTACATTTTTCACGGAAATTTTGAGCGCTTTTCCAGGGCGCGGCACGATTGCGGACGAAACATTAGTATTCAGTTTTTCACAAAATGAAGTGAGGGCACGATTGCGGAATGTAAAAATAACGGCTGAACGCATCGTATTGTCAGCGACATTTTATACCCGTATACGTGACAGCCCGAAATTTTTTTTAGATAATCTCAATAATTTGTCTGAGTCACGAAGTTTCATATAAGTATCTGTCTGCATATCTTTGAGAACTTCAAGGAATATAAACAAAGAAGGATGATCCTTTCTTGAGTCAGGCAATCGAACAAATATATACGAGCATTCCGCAATAATGCCATCGATTATTTTGCCTCCATCCGCAATCATGCCTTCGTTTTCGTTACTTAAAAAATGTAGAAGAATTTAGAATGTAAATCAAAGTTTTTTTTTTGTGTAACTGATTTTAGATATTCTAAACTATACAAAATTTCCGCAGAAAATAAAAATGACAAATTTCCGCAGACACATTTTAACATTTTCGTGCTTGGGAAAGAGTTTGGGATGAGATGCAATGCAAAGTTTTCATGTAACTGATTTCAGGTATACTAAACTGTGCAGAACGGAAATGACGCATTTCCGCAGCAAAATTCTTATTTTCCGTTATTTAGAAAAGCTCCTAGAATATGTAAAACTAGATACTTTCCTTATAACCAATTTCAGGTAAACGAAACTTGAGCCCAAGACACTGTTCTGCATTTAGATTGCACTTGTCCTAGTTGCTAGTCTGTGAAAAAATCTATTCACCATTGTTTCTTCTGGCCAAATAGCTGGATCCAAGGCTATATTTAAATTTTCTTCCTTTATTGTTATTTTAAACGATGAGTAATAGTTTGTAAATTTAGACTTTATGGATTCGCAGATAACCTCCGGGAAAAGGGGCTGTAGATATGCTGTCAGTGATTCAACCGTTGTATCGGGATGTAATTTGTAGATATGAAGAAATGATAATTTTTCCATTGCTTTCAAATTCGAGTTGACGCCTACGCTTCTGCAACCCACAATTGCATTCTCTTTAGGTTTGCTCTTCTTCCTTCTATTTTCCAACTGAAAATCATTATCAGAAATACCAAGATTTATTATTTCTTTTAACGCTGAATTAGTTTCTAAAACGGCTCTAGACAACTCGCCGGCTGTTAAGTTCTGATTTGGATTATTATTGAAGTTTTCTGTTATTGACGTTATGGAATTCGACGGAACGTTAATCTTCGACACGTCAATCTTCTGCGATTTTCCTGGCGCAGCTGGCGTTTGCTGCCGAAGCCGAAGAATATCCCGTTTTTTTCAAAATCGTGTTTTTGTTTTGCTTGGAATGTAAGTTTTGTTTACCAGTTTTTTGCTCAAAATTTTCATAACCTTTTAATTTTTCCTCTATATATAAGGCTTTTTCCTTCGAAAGTTGATTATTTCCTTTTAATAATTCGTTATTAATTCTAAGTTCCTCAATTAGGGTTTTTAAATATCCAATTCAGTAACACAGTTAAATCGCTGTAATTGAACGTGATTATTAACGGCGCGGTCGTCGATAGCGCTTGTGGATTTATCTTCGGCTAGATTCTCTAATAATTGATTTTCACAACACTTTTTAGTGGATTTCATCCCACAGGAATTATGATAGAACTTGTCACAATTTCTACATTTAACACGTTTATTAACTGCGGCATTTTTACAAAAATAACAGAGTACTTTAGCCGACCGGTTGTCATTGTCGGCCATCTTGAATGTAATCAAGTAGTATTTTAGCGTACTTTATTGTGTAAAAAAGGTATAGAGTACCATTGTTACAAAAAACGTATAATGCTTTATTTTCAAGTACGGGTGGCAATTCTAAACTGTACCTACATTATATATTATCGATGTCGACTCCGTGGAAAAAGCCTTTCAAGCTTCTGTTATCAATACAATGTAATTAGAAACAATTTTCTGAATGGTATATTTTTTAATGTATAATAAAAGTTACATAACATACTCTACTTATAATAGTACTCGAATATGGGCTGATATCAAAGACGCCTTACTTCTTAGTATTTGTTATCGGTTATACATTTGCAGTGCCGGGCCGATATTTTTTTAATGAACTGAGATGACCTCTTTGCGCCCCTATCTGTTAAGTCCTGGCACAATGTCAAAGAAGCCAGTAAGTATAGGTATATAGAATTTTTTTAAAACTATAGCGATGGCCGATCGACGGAGCTTCTTGGTATGCAACATGGTTGCCACTTTGCTTACAGGTGCAAATAATCAAAATTTTATGGCGCCTTCCTTTGCTTAGTAGTACTAATATGTAGGTATCTACCAACGACATGGAAATAACATAGACCCAGTTGTTTACATTTTGGAGGAATCCAACATTAACCCTGGTTTGCCAAACCGTTACTGTGGCCAGATTATAACGGATATCATCCTTTATACTATTACCTAAATAAACAAGGAATTCCAGAAATTCCCAGTATAAATTTCCGTACAGAATATTTTAAAACTGATAATTAAATAGCTTATTATAAATAACTCAAACCGAATCTGTTTAAATGTAATTTAAATCTGTAAATTATTATTCCTTATTTCAAGAAATAAAGCCCAGAATAATCGGCAACGTCGGAATTCTACCTTTTTCGAGTATACTACAGATTTCTTTCGGGATCATTCGGAAGACGCCGAAGACGGTCGTAGTCATTCATTATTTCGACCTATTAAAATAAGTGTTTTTCAGAAATCCAAGTGTTTTGTGTGGCTATTTTCAAGAATCTGTTTAAAAAACTTTAAGAAAATGGTGTGAACCTGCTTTATTTGCAGAAAAAGAAACGATTTAAACCCAGAAGTTTGTTTTCGAAGGTAAGTAAGGTTATGTCATACCAGTTCTGTAGTTGAAGGGTAAAATCACCGTCTAATAGCGTCTATATTTGCAAATGAAGTATTGTTTTTGTATAGCACATTTCCGTTAAGCTTAAATTAATTTTTTATAACTTCAACTTATCTATAAAGTCGAAGACACTGATGTTAAACGGAGGACAGCGTTTTGCTAATTTATATATTTGTGAAAAGTCTCAAATATTCCTCTAAAATTTATCAAACCACCTTTTTTGAGAGGTTAATAAACAACATAAATATACTATTTGGTAAAGCATAGGTACTAAATCTTAATTGAGTAAGCTGTAAGACTCACTATTTTATGTTGTCATTAATTACTCCAGGATGGTTTGCATTTTGGATGAAATTTTCAAGGAATATTTAGGGTAGTGTCGGAGTTCTCATATAGCAAGCATATACAAAAAATGAAAATAGCGCAATAGCGTTACTTTTCAATTTTTCATGTACTATAGATTTTCTTTAATGAATTTGAAATGCTTTAATTTATTGCCTAAAAACTTGGTTTTTATAAGTAAGTCATCAAAAAAGTAAATAAATACCATCCTGAGGTACATTATCCCAACTAGGGAGAATCTATTTTTATCAGGTGATTTCGGTAATATAAATAATAATATAATATATTATAATGAATGTTAAAAATATTAAACATCTTGGCACAAAATATTTATATTGTCAATAAGTGAAATGTATAGCGAGGAAGGTGGATGGTGGGGAAAAAAGGGGGTAAATTGAGGGATAAATACTGTAAAGATATTGTTTTTCATAATATGGTTTTTGTGGTTTTTAGGGACACGAAGTTCAATTTTGTATTCATATTAATATTGGGCCATGTTTATTGCTGATTTTCTGTAAATATGAATAGATCCAATATATGTAAAGGTGGTGCAGTTTTATATAATATGTATTACTTGCCGCGAGCCTGCCAAACTTTTAAAAGTAGTGGACCCAAATTTTTACCTAACTTCGCGTAAATAGAACTAAAATGTGTTGGAAAAAGGGTGAAATGAAAATGTTTTGAAAAACAAACCCGATTTGAAAAAATAGATTGCATTAAAAAGTGATAAATTATATTTTATTACATATTTCCTATGAAGTCGGTGAAAAGCTGATAAAAAAAGGTATTAAATAAGCATTATACTCTTGGTATAGACATCAAAACACAAAGTGGGTCCATGTCACACAATTTAGTTTTATATTCATCTTTAGTAACAATAGTAATAAGAACTCACCCTGTTATTGTTTGTATTTTGTCATGGAAATGCTTGTTCTTTAAGGACTAAGCTTATTGCTAATAATAAATATTGCCACATGAACCATTACATAAATATGTCTTTTAAGGCACGTAGCCAGGATTTCAGTTCTAGAGGGATCCAACCCTGTCAAAACCAATTCAATGACAAAAAAAATTATTAAAAAGAATGCTTTTTTTTCACTTGTTGCTAATCCCCCTGCAAGTGCAACAAAATATGAAAAAAAAGTTGCAAAAAACTAGTTATTTGCCAATATCTATTAAAAAATTGCAGGTAGAGCAATTATGAAAATGTAAAAAATTATAGGTATATCTTGAGCAAATAGGACGTTGGCGACTTTTGCTTAATATTTTTAGGTTTTATATATTTAATAGTATTTTCATAAATAAGTGCTTAGTCACTTTGTTAATATCGAGGTTAATGTGGTGTTATCTTCCATAGAAGGTCTGGAACCATATTGCTACATTAAAAATCTGGATTTCTTTAATCATAAATGTATTCATCTTTCTTTTTAGTACTTTCTCGAAATTCTAAAACTACTTTTAATGAGCTTTTGCTTAAAAGTTTTTTTTGAGAATTCTAAATATTCCACACTGTCAAAATCGAAAATTGTGTGAAAATGGATCGCGAAGAGAAATTTTCAGCAGCTACCATATATTCTAGGTTTAATAATAATAATTTTTGTTGGAATTATCATAAATTTGGTCTCAGCACGCATTCGCAATTTTGCTTATGACAGGAAATTTTTGTGGAAGAAAAATGAAATTTATTTTCCTATCGATTTATGTCAGAAACAAAAAATCATTAGATGCGTCTTTGTTTAGGGTAGCCTTTCTTAATTTTTTACATTTACATATTTGTGAAACTTCTTTGCAATCGCAGAATGTCTAACAGTGTAAACTTGGGCTTGTTAAAAAACCCGTCAAAAAGTTAGAATTTCAAAAAATAGCCTGCTCTCTATTTTTCCTGAGGTTCGAGTTAAAAAATAGCTGTAATAAGCAGAGCCAATACGGAACTACTATCAGTTATTGCATTTGTACTTTCGTAGGTTAAATTATGTAAAAACTCCTAAATATTTTTAGGGTCTCGCGCGGGGGGACTACGTGCCTGGTCTTTTGTCACAGATAATTATTGATACAATTATATTAAATCAGCTTCTTGCTAACCTAAAGTTTTGTATATATATATATATATATATATATATATATATATATATAAATAAAGCTATATAAAATTTCCTCTAAATTTGCGATTTTGAAGATCGTCACTGAATCATTAAATATGTAATAGACGAGTTTAATTATTATATAAATAATGAAATATTAAATTAATATGCTGTTACTTTTGTTTTGTCGATAATATTAGTTGTTTGTTATTATATCAAATCGTTTATAAATAAATTATACCAAACTTTTAAACTTTGTTTTATTTTTATAAACCACGTGTCCGGGTGAAAATTTACAAAGTGCAGCACCACTTTCAATCTTGTTACTTAAATTTGCTTCAGAATCACCAAAAAGTTTCGATGATTTTATTTTTAAACATCTTGCTTTTTTCGTATTTTTTTAATGCCTTGTATATCTGACTTAAAGTTGAATATTGTGAAAACTATTTTTTCGACAAACACACAAGTTTTATCAAGAAGAAAGTTTTTCGAGAAATTGATAATAAAAAAGTTTCCCATTTAGTGCAGACTTTTCCACGACATAATATCTAAATTAATTGTTTTCAAGTTATTATTAAAACTCTCACTTTTGCAATGTGAAGTCGTTCCTGTTCATCTTAGAACAAAAAAAACTGTCGTATCCACCATACTAATATTTGGGCTCAAAAAAATATAACAAATAATACATTATCTCAAAAAGAGCTACGCCACTGGTAAGTCTCGCGAAGATATCTGACAGCGTTGCAATTTTCACCGCAAACTATTCTTTATGCGATCAGTCCGTCTTTTTTCCACTCATACACAACAACAAATTGATGTTTGATTCTATTTATTCCATTTTTATGAATGAAATGCGGGGTCTATTTCTTTTTGACGTCATTGGTATCTACCATTTATGATGTTCCGTAGGGTCGTTTCTAGAGCAGATCAAAAGGGTTCCACATAAGGGTCGCGAGTTTTTTCGCTTCTAGCCTTTTTTTGTTTTTACTTCTTTTTTTACTGTTGATTGATCTATGTGTGTTTTCTACTAGTATTATGTTTTTTTTTAATATTCTCCCATCTATATTAACAGCTGGAAGAAAATAGAAACATAAATACCATAGTAATTGCGCTACTGAGAAATTTTCGCTTGCTGAGTTACCTATGTATATATTTTTGCCTGCTGTCACGTTGCGCTTAAGGGTGGAAGGAGTGCCTAGTTTCGAACCCTTGTCTTCCCAAATATTGGAATGCCAGTCAACAATGTTCGCATTAAGGTAATTTTACAAATTTTCTTAGAAATATTTTGCTTAGAATGCGCCCCTGTCGATGTTGAGCTGAATCGGTCGCTTCACCGATTTACGCTAGATCCGGCACTACACATTTGACTGAAAACATTGTTATCTGAATTTAGTTTAGGTTAATATTTATAATAAAACTTCTAGTAGGTTCATTTATAACCTGAAATTGTAGTAATCAATATAATACATGTATCTAACAACATTTGAAAAAGTTGTTGACACACACACTTTACTCTAATGACTATTTACTCAAATGACTATGGATTTGAAGTGAACTGGGGAGATCTTAATCTTGACAGCAGATAAAAGAATTTATATAATTAAAAAATTTTATAAAAAAATTAAATCGACTTCAAAAAAATGTACTCAGAAGTGAAAAATAATATTTTATCGACCTTGAAAATTTTACTCCGTGAAGTCGGCGCGAAATTAATGACAGTCAGACCTTGTACTTACTTTTGTAATTAAATAATTAAGAATAAGTTAAGCGCCGACTTCACGAAGTAAAATTTTCAAGGTGGAATAAAATATTATTTTTCAATTTTTTATTTTATCCTCTTTAGTTTTATCTATACGAGTTTTATCGTAAAAATCAGGTTTAACAAATGGTCCACTGCATAATATTTTTTCATGACATTATGGTCAACGAGTACAATCAAGACGCGAGAGTAGAATGTTAAAAAAATTCTTGCAATATATCTTAGCGTAAAAAACAAAATGGCGCCATTCCGCTACTTTTAATATTTTTTTAATATCCTTGCTATGGGAACACTCCGGCAATATCCTGAAAAATTCATCTAAGTTGGTCAAACCATCGCAGAGTAATCGATGTACAAACAAAAAACAAACAACAAAATGGCCGCCATTCCGGCATTTTTAACATTTTTTAAATGCTCTTGGTATGGGACCACTCCGGCAATATCCTGAATATTCTCTGAAAATTTTGTCCAAATTGGTCAAACGATCGCGGAGTAATCAGTGTTTACCGGATTCCACATAAAAGTATCCGCTATACTATCTGAAAATCCGTAATAGATACGAAAAAAAGTTTCATACAAAACTTTCTTTAAATTTGAAGTTCTTTTAAAATTTAATGTTTCCACGTATACAGGGTGTGCCAATTTTGCTGGGACGATATCAACTATAAAAATTTAAGTGGGACACCCTGTATTTTTGTTCATTATTTGATTCCTTGTCAAAAATAAACATAAATTATTAATGTAAACTATAGTCGATTTTTGCGTAGTTTCCGAGATAATCAAGTTTTTGTATGATTTTTTGAAAACTGAAGCTATTTTTCAAATCGTTATAAAAAATAGCAAAAATCTAAAATTGGGCGCTTGGGTGGTAATTTCCAGTTTATAAAGCATTAATGCATATACGGATTACAAAGTTTTTGTTCATACCTATACAGGATGGATATACTATGAAATCAATCTTGCTCCTTTTTGAAGTGAAAAAAGTGGATTTTTTTTTTAAATAGAACTCCCCCTATGTTTTTAATTTATGAAAATGATCATAAAAATACTTATTATATATATATATATATATATATATATATATATATATATATATGTATATATATATATATATATATATATATATATATATATATATATATATATATATATATATATATATATATATATATATATATATATATATATATATATATATATATATATATACAGGGTGTCCCGAATTGCAGTGTCCAAACTTTAACAGCGCATTCTGCATTCAGAATAAGCCCTAATTTTCTATATAAACATATATCGGCAAATGCTTCGTTTTCGAAATACAGGGTTTTAAAATTTTAAGAAAAAAATTGTTTTTTAGTCATAACTTTTTTATTACTTGAGATATTGTTATTAAATTTGGTAAACAGCCTTGGAGTAACAAAAGGCATTTTTTGATTTGAAATATTTTTTAATTTTTCATCAGTGGCGTCCGTACGAGATTTTTTATTGAATATTCTTGAAGAAAAAATGGAACTCTACTGCTTTTTCTGAAAACAAAAATCATTCCTAAAATCCCCTCTCAGTTTGGAGCAAATTTGATCCCTTGTCTTTTTTTCGTGCGGTGTAAGGATTTCGAGTAAAAAACTAAAAACCATTTTTATGGATGGCATAGTTAAAATTTCCATTATTGTTAATTTCAGTAGCAAAACCTTTAAGGTGGGATTGTAACAGCAAGTTTTTAAAATTATTTGGTTTCCGATATTTATTTCATGCATTCCGGGTGAGTTCATAATTTCTGAACAACGTATGTAGGGTTTCTAAAATAAAAGCTTGTCTGACAGCTAAGGAGAGATGACGTTATCGACCCGTTGTAATGGAGATTTGCATTATGTTTGGGTCATCAGGGTGACATCGCAGAAGTTAGCAGGCAACCTATTAAAATCTAATGTCCTTGGTACTTACCATCATTCCTTCATTGTCGACTCTTGGTATGCCATAATTGCATTTTTGTGATAATTGAACAATAGCTAGGTTCGTCTTTAAAGTATGACAGATGAGTTTATAATTCTAAAATCGTCGATTCATTTTGTAAAACGGTAATTAGAATTAATTCAATTTTGAATATTTTACAGAAACTACTCTTTATTAACTAAGTTCGTAATTAATTTTACAAAAACTAGAATTCATAACTTTTATTAACTTAGATGGTGAAAAAAATTTATAGAGCACTTTAAATATCATTAAGGATTAATGTGGGCCTTAAGATTCACAATAATTGCTCAAAATGAGCTCCTCTAATTTCGACACATTTTCGGCATCTGCTCTTAACTGTGTCAGTGGCATGGCGTATAAAATTCGTATTGGCTCGCAAAGTTTCACAGGCTTGCTTTATCCTTAGAATCAGTTCTTCTCTTGTATGGAATGGTCTGGAATAAACTAAATTTTTCAAATAACCCCACACAAAAAAGTCGACAGGTGTGAGGTCAGGGGAACGTGGTGGCCAGGCTGTAGCTGCTAATCGTCCAATCTACCGTTCTGGATAATTATTATTTAACCATTCGCGATTTACAAGTGCAAAATGCGCGGGAGCCCCGTCCATTTGAATCCAGAATTCGTTTCTGAGATTTAGAGGAATATTTTCTAGATATTGAAATAACTCATTTTGCAGAAAATCATTAAATAATTGTCCATCTAGGCGTGGTAGTAGAATATGGGACCCGCAAAAAATTTCATGTATTACACCACGCCAAACATTAACAGAAAATTCTTGCTGAAATGCTCTAGTTCGTACAACACGTGGATTGTCATGGCTCCAGATTCGTAAATTATGGAAATTTACTGAGCCGCTTCGGGTAAATGTGGCTTCATCAGTCCATAAAATTTTTTTTTAGAAGTTTTCGTCTTCCTCTATTTGGCGCAAAAACCAATTGCAAAAACTGACACGTTTTTCGGCATCACCAGGTTGTAAGTTTTGAACTGGCTGCATCTGAAATGGCTTCCTGTGATCTTTCCTCAAAACGCGATGAACCTTATTTTTAGAAACAAAAACTGCGTTGCCTTGTAAATTATGAGCTGCTCTTCGTAGGCTTAATGTCCTATCGTTGTCAAACGTATTCAAAATTACGTTTCGATATTGTTTATTTCTCCTATCTTCATTTCTCGGATTCTTTTTGAGTCCAAAATTCCTAAACATTAAATGCGTTTTAATGAAACCTTGTTTGCAAGGTAATCTTCTATTTGGAAATCTTTGTTGGTATTCCCGTACTGCTGCATTTGCATTTCCATTACAGAAACCATAAACGAAATGAATATCAGCATACTCAAAGTTACTGAATAACACCATTTTGAAGTCACTAGTTAGACTGATAATTACCTTTTTGTATAAACTGTAATGTACCTGACATTTATTTACTCTAAAAACTCAAATGTCACACTTTAAAGACGAAACTAGCAATTGTTCAATTGTCACAAAAATGCAATCATGGCATACCAAGATGTTAAAGGTTTTGCCACTGAAATAATTAACAATAATGGAAATTTTAACTACGCCATACATAAAAATAGTTTTTAGTTTTTAACTCGAAATCCTTGCATCGCACGAAAAAAAGGCAAGGGATCAAATTTTCTCCAAACTGAGTGAGGATTTTAGGAATGATTTTTGTTTTCAGAAAAAGCAGTAGCGTACCATTTTTTCTTCAAGAATATTCAATAAAAAATCCTATACGGACGCCACTGGTAAAGAATTAAAAAATATTTCAAATCAAAAATGCCTTTTGTTACTCAAATGCTGTTTACCAAATTTAATAACAATATCTCAAGTACTAAAAAAGTTATGACTAAATAACAATTTTTTTTCTTAAAACTTTAACACCCTGTATTTCGAAAACGAAGCATTTGCCGATATATGTTTATATAAAAAAAAGAGCTTATTTTGAATGCAGAATGCGCTGTTAAAGTTTGGACACTGCAATATATTCGGGACACCCTGTATATATATATATATATATATATATATATATATATATATATATATATATATATATATATATATATATATATATATATATATATATATATATGTTTTCATTCCGGGTGTACATCCGTTCACTACTGTCGTTCTGAAAATATATATATATATATATATATATATATATATATATATATATATATATATATATATATATATATATATATATATATATATATATATATATATATATATATATATATATATATATATATATATATATATGAAACCTCTCTTAACGGACACCTCCGAACAATGGACGCCTCTGCTGAATGGACAATTTTGAAGTCACCGACCGTCAGTATATGTATTCCTGTGTAATAAACCTTCTTGCCAATGGACACTCTCAACAACGAACTCGGACAGTAAAATTTGGAACATTTTTAATAAAAACAATTAAATTTACCTCCTCAGAATGGACAGATGTTCAGATAATTTTTGAAAAACCCACATTTAATGCCAGTATTTTTATTGCACATTATGGGCAATATTTACACCTAATAAGCGGCGCGGCGCCTGCGCCTACCTATTGTTAATAACACTAGTTTAACAATAGGCTGGCTTCTGCTGTCTGGCTTGTAGGTAAATTGCGGTGAATTGCGTAATAAATAGATCACCTAATTTTTATAAAATGTAGTCTTCATCAATAGAATATCTTAGTTTTTATGTTACTCTGGTGCGATATGTCTTCAAACAAAAGAAAGTTGTTGAGTCTTCAAGAAAAAGTTGAAATAATCCAGTACGCGGAAAAAAACAAACTTAGTGTTAGAGTATTAGCCGAAAAATTCTGTGTAGGAAAATCTCAAATTAGTGATATTTTGAGAAACAAGAGCGATCTTAACAAGCGATTCGCCGAGGCCGGGAGCATGAAAGAGAAAAAGAAATTTGCTAAAACTCAGGGTGCTGCCATAGACCAAATTGTCTACGACTGGTTTTGTAAAGTACGCTCCAAAAACATTCCAATATCCGGGACAATAATAAAGGAAAAAGCACAAGAAATTGCGAAGAATCTAGAAGTTGATGGTTTTAAAGTATCAAATAGATGATTGGAGAAGTTCTGCCAACGTCATAATAACTGTTTCAAATCCATCTGTGGCGAAGCAGCGGCTGTAGACTTGATTCAGGTAACTGATTGGCGGGCGAAATTATGTGCTGTTATCAAAAACTACGTACCGAGAGACATTTATAAAGCCGATGAAACGGATCTCTTTTTCCGCGCCTTGCCCAAATAAAACGTTTTCTTTAAAAGGCGAAACATATGCTGGCGGGAAAGCATCCAAGGAGAGACTCACTATTTTACTTTGCTCTGTTATGAATGGAGAAAAAGAAAATGCAGTGGTGATCGGAAAAAGCAAAAAACCCCGTTTGTTTTAAAGGATCAAGCGTGGAAAAAATGCCACTTGAATGGTACTATGAAAGCATGGATGACAAGGGATATAATGTCGGATTGATTGATGAAATTTGACCGAAAAATATATAGTCAAAACCGAAATATACTTTTATTTGTGGATAATGCTGCATCTCACCCAAAACTGGAGTTAAAAAATGTTAAAATAATTTTTTTACCGCCAAATACGACATCACAGCCATTGGACCAGGACGTGATTCAAAATTTTCGAAACCACTAAGAAAGTTTTTAATCAAGCGACTTTTGTCATCCATGGAGTATTCTGAATCTACCGAACAATTGGAGAAATCCATAAATGTTGAAAGTGCCCTGATTTGGATTGTTGCTGTATGGAAAAAAGTCGAATCCAAGACCATCAATAACTGCTTCCGCAAAGCTGGATTCGACGAAATTCTCGAGGAAAACGTTGACTACGATAGTGAAGATGATGTGCCATTATCGGAATTATGTAGAAACATCAATCTATTCTCTTCCGACTTAACTTCCTATTCAGAAATTGATGAAAGTTTATTCACGGAAAATCCTAACATAAGTGTAGGTCAGTGCATCAGTGAATTTCAAAATAGTGAGAACGGTCAGATTTCATCTGACAGTGATGATGAAGAAATAATTTTTTTCAATATTAAGAACATTAAGGAAGCATATAACATATTAAGAGATCTGGAGATTCTGTCTTAGGGTAAAAAATATCAGAAGTTGCCTCTAAAATGGAATCTCAAGTTATTAAAAATAAATTAACTAGTTTAAGACAAACAACACTTCATAATTTTTTTAAATAGAAACTTTTTGTAAAGTAGAACTATATCAACATGTATATGTAGGCAATATAATATTTTATATTAGGTAGTGCATTTGTATTGTATGTATATACAGGGTGTTAAAAAAGTACGCTGCCAAACTTCAAGGGACGATTCCTCGCATTATTCTAAGACAAAAAGTTTATATAAACATAGTTCTGAAAACGAATAGTTTTCAAGATACAGGGTGTTAAAGTTCTAAAAAAAAACTTGTTATTCTATTATAGCTTTTATAACACTCTAGGTATGTTTATCAAATTTGGTGTGCATCTTTTACCCATTAAAGGACAGTGTTTGATGCAAAAGGTTTTTTTTTATTTCTTCCAGTGGCGTCCCTACGAGGTTTGAAATTAATATTTTTTAAGAAAAAAAAGATACGCCACTGCTTCTTTTGAAAACAAAAACTATTTTTGAAATCTCCGTTTAATTTAAAGAAAATTTGGTCTCCAGACTTACTTTTGTACGACACACGGTTTTCGCGTAAAAAAATAAAAATCATTGCAATCCAAATGCAATTTTGCAATGGTAATTTTATGTAAAATCCGCTTCTGTTTATTTTTATTAAACATATTATTTGAAAGTTGGCACGCGTAATGCTGTTAGTAGTACCCATAAAAAGAAATAATTATAAATTTGGAATAATCTACTGAGTGACTCTGGGTCATGTCCCCTTTTATCTCCCAAACTTTTTTGCGCCAACACTTGTGATTTGTATTTGCCATTCGCGAGCTTAATTTTCCTTTTTTTAATTTATTACAATTCACTATTAAACCCTCATTTCTAAATGTATTTTTTTTAATAGAACTAACAATTTGGTAGGAAAATTTAAGAAACAAACTGCAATTTAATTCAGTAGTCAAAGAAACCTAAATTGTCAAGGTGGGCTTTGCTTTGCTAAACGACAGTTCTTCGTTTGTTTATAACAATAACATGACAGTTGTCAAAACTATTAATAAAGGTGCACTTGTGTAATTTTTAAAAGTTTATTTAATTTTCTTTCGGTAAAAATGGTTCAGTTTACAAACCGTGAAATGGCAGACATGCATTTCGTGTATGGAATGGCTGATGGTAACGCTCGCGCCGCTAGACGGATGTATCAAGAAAGATATCCTGACCGTCCACTACCTAACAGACAATTTTTTGCAAATATTCACTCCAAACTTTGTGAAACGGGTAGTTTTAAGAAGTCTGCTGCCCTTATAGGGAGACCAAGAACAGTAATGTTCTTGGTAAAGTAAATGCAATTGATGAAAACCCAGAAACTAGTACGAGAAAAATTGCGACTGAATTAAACATTACTCACGTATTAGTATGGCAAATTTTAAAGGATCAACAACTTTATCCATATCATTCGCAACGTGTCCAAGCTCTTTTGCCAAGAGATTTTCCGCTAAGAGTGGCTTTTTGTAGATGGGTAGGAAATAAGTTAATACAAAATCCAAGGTTTTTATCTCAGGTGTTGTTTACGGACGAGGCATGTTTTTCCCGTAACGCAATCATAAACTTTCATAACAATCATGTGTGGGCCGATGAAAATCCTCACGCCATAATTGAAAATCATTTCCAAGAGCAGTTTTCTGTAAATGTTTGGATTGGAGTTGTAGGAGATTTCCTTATCGGGCCTCACTTTCTGCCTAGCAGGCTTACTGGTGAGGAGTATAGACAATTTATTGAATATGTTTTACCTGAACTTTTGGAAGATGTTCCACTAAGGCAAAGGCGTTCTATGTGGTTTATGCATGACGGTGCTTTACCGCACTTCAGTTTAGTGGCACGTGAGTACCTAGATCAAAATTATACCGATCGCTGGATTGGGCGTGCAGGACCACAATTTTGGCCACCCAGGTCACCTGATATTAATCCGATAGATTTCTTTCTCTGGGGACACCTTAAAGTATTAGTTTACACAACACCAGTTCGAAGCGAAGACGATCTACGAAATCGGATTGAAGAGTCCTGTGAAATTATTAGGAACACTCCTGGTATTTTCGAAAGGGTTCGCCAGTCGCTAATAAGGCGTACAAACGCATGTATTGAAGTCGGGGGAGGCCATTTCCAGCAGTTACTTTAAAATTAAATTCTGTGAAATTATTATTTGTAAGGTTGGTTAAGTTATGTTTGGTTTACAATTATTTTATTAATAAACGTCTTGGTGTTGTTTAGTTTTTTTTTATTTATTTAATGTTTTATTCTAACCACAGCATTACGCGTGCCCACTTCCAAATAGGTATGTTTCATAAAAATTAAACAGTAGCGGATTTTACAAAAAATTATCCTTGCAAATTGGATTCGGATTGCAGTAGATGTATGAAAATTGTTTTTATTTTTTTACATAAAAATTGTGCGTCGTACGAAGGTAAGTCTAGAGACCAAATTTGCTTAAAATTAAATGGGAATTTCAAAAATAATTTTTGTTTTTAGAAAAAGCAGTGGCGTATCATTTTTTTCTTAATAAACATTCTGTCCAAACTCCGTACGAACGCCACTGGTAGAAATTTAAAAAATACTTTTGCATCAAAAACTGCTCTTTAATAGGTGAAAGATGTACACCAAATTTAATAAAAATATCTAGAGTGGTATAAAAGTTATGATAGAAAAATATTTTTTTTCATAGAAATTTAACACCCTGTATCTTGAAAACTATTCGTTTTCAGAACTATGTTTATATAAACTTTTTGTCTTAGAATAATGCGAGGAATCGTCCCTTGAAGTTTGGCAGCGTACTTTTTTAACACCCTGTATGTATGAAAAAGATAGTGGTTTATTTAAAAAAACTTTGGCTTTTTAATGTTTCATTTATTAGAGAGTTACTCTACATATGTTTCGGCTTTTTAGGCCTTTAGAAGGTACTTAGAAGGCTGTCTATTATTGGGGTAATTTGGAAATTTTGTTGGCCATTCGTTGTGAGTGAATTCCTTGATAAAGATTTTTTAATTTCAAGTTGTTCTAAAAGATCCAAACGTTTACCTTTATTTTCTTGATGTAATAACATTACATTATCGGTGTCAATAAAATGGTTGTTTTCTATGCAATGAGCAGATAATCCTGCATTTTTAAAATTATATAAAATAGAGTTACGGTGTTCTTTTACTCTTGTTTGGATATTTCTACCCATTTGCCCAATATAGACAGCTTCACAGTCCTTACATTTAACTTTGTACACACCTGATTTATTAGACTGACAAATTTTTTCCTTATTATTTATTAAAACACTACCTAAATTTAGTTTATTTACAGAAATTGTGTTGCAACCTAATCTATTAAGCTTATTTGATATTTTGTCACTATAATTGGGAATATAATTTAAAAAACTAAAATTTTTGGTTAATTGAGGCGTGACACTATAAAACTGTCTTCTAAGAATTTTGAGTTTTTTATTTTTTATCTTGTTATCTATTAGAGATTCATTATAACCGTTACTTCTTGCAATTTGTTTTAGTACATTTAACTCGTTATTATAGTCTTCTTTACTTAAGGGAAAGGTTAATAGCCTATGTACGAAACTATGAAAAGGTGGCATTTTTATTCTCCAAGACTGTTTAGAATGGTTATGAATAACTGTGTCTGTTGTTGTTGGTTTTCTGTATATGTTAAATTTAAGTTGTTTATTGATTCTTTTTATAGTTATATCTAAAAAGTTGATTTCGTTGTTATCTTCTAATTCCATTGTAAACCGAATTTTTGGATTAATTGTATTTAGAAAATCTAAAAATTGGGATAGTCTCCTATCTGTACTATCCCATATACAGAAAACATCATCGGCATAACGGGTCCAATAGATAACAAGTGATTTTAAATTGTTATTGCTATTAAATATTAATTCCTCAAAATGTGACATAAAGTAACTCTCTAATAAATGAAACATTAAAAAGCCAAAGTTTTTTTTTAAATAAACCACTATTTAAAAATGTTTCACAAGGAACCAACCGCAAATTCGATTGATTGTATGTAAAAGATGTTGGTGTATACGTAGTAACGATTGTATTAATAATTTATAATAAATATATTATTTTTTTACTTAAAAATAAAATATTTTTTTTTAAATAAAATTAAATTGATATTTAATTTGTTCACTTTCCGAAGCCTCTATACAACGGACAGTTTCTGTGGCACGGCTACTGTCCGTTGTTGAGAGGTTTACACTGTATATATGTATATATATATATATATATATATATATATATATATATATATATATATATATACCTAACATAACCTAAATTCAATAGTTATAGAGAAAATCTCAATTTAACAAAAAATCTCAATTATTTCTTAAATATTGTGATATATTATATACTCAAAAAAAAATTATAGGAAGCTATGGAATATACAGGGTCCTGCAGCTCACCTCCCGTCTTTTATTATACCTAAACCATTTATTTTAGAAAAAATATTTAAAAGCCACTATATGCTGTTGATTAGAGAGCACATTTTAAAAATATTCTTGATTATACAGGGTGTTACAAAAAATAGTGGCGCATAAAAGTTGAATTTTTTAAAATGGAACACCCTATATTTTTTTACATTTTTGGAACACTCTTTGCCTAGTCTACAGACTCCTAGAATATTATCTCTCTTTTTTTAATAGTTTCGGAGAAAAAAGGTAAAATCGAAGAAAAAAAAAATTATAGTCTACATTTAAAATATTTATAAAAATTAGATAAAACATCTTAAAAGCTAAGGTAACCTAGTAGCTTACTGCAAAAGGTTTATAGTTATTCTGCTACGAGTATTATAAGTCTTACTTATACAGGGTGACCCAAATTCCATGTCAAACGTTGCAAAATAAAAAATTATTTTTCTCCATTTTTTCAAATGGAACACCCTATATATTTTTTTTCTGTCAGGTACAGAATTAACAGATCAACATTTTTTATTATTACACTTATCTCAAAATTCCTGAAGGTTTTTGAAATATTCTTAAAAAACTAATGTTGTACTTTGTTTTTCAGTACGATAATTGAATAAACTCACTAGTAATGTGGAAAAATGGAACACCCTGTATATATTATTTTCCTGTCCGATACAGAATTAACAGATCAACATTTATTATTATTACTTATCTCAAAATTCCTGAAGGTTTTTGAAATATTCTTAAAAAACTAATGTTGTACTTTGTTTTTCAGTACGGTAATTGAATAACCTCACTAGTAATGTTCATACCTTCGCGATTTTAAATATTAGATAGGTCAGCGTAGTTCTAGCTATGGGGAAAAACTTAAAATCCTAACATTTTTTCTAATTACGTTTGCTGCATAAAATTTAAATTACTGCCAAGAGTTAAGGCTCGACTTAAGGTGTAACAGCTGTATTTAACATTATTAACAAATATCTAATTATTGCTAAAATTAATTTTTACTTAGAACATATGTTCGACATGTCTTCCATTCTCTTCGAGGCATAGACGGGTATGAAAAGATCTTCCTACTATTCTTAATACTTCGGGCGTAATACTTTGAAATGCGGTTCTAATCCGTTGCTGCATATTTTCGGGAGTTGTTGGAGGTTTGTTGTAAACAATTTCCTTAACGTAGCCCCATAGAAAAAAATCTAATTTCGTTAGATCAGGCGACCGGGGCGGCCACGCACTTGCTCCCTGTCTTCCAATCCATCGATCTGGAAAATTATTATTTAAATGATCCCTAACTGGCAACGAAAAATGTGATGGAGCACCATCTTGTTGCAACCACATTGTATTTCTCAGATTAACTGGCAAATTTTCGCACAAATTTGGCAAGTGATTTTCTAGGAAGTCGAGATACATGGCTCCAGTTAAATGTCCATTAAAAAAATGGGGACCAATAACATGTTCACCAATAATTCCCCCCCACACATTAACTGAGCATCTGTGTTGTAGATCAAGCTGCCTAAAAATTCTTGGATTATGGTCGGCGTAGTAATGGTAGTTATGACGATTTACAAATCCATTCTTATGAAATGTGGCCTCATCAGAGAATAAAACTTTATCAAAAAAATCAAAGCTTAACCTAATTTTAGCTTGTGCCCAATTACAAAAGTCAACACGTTTCTCAAAATCTGCTGGAAGGAGTTCTTGATGCAACTGAATATGATATGCATGAAATTTATGGCTCTTTAAAATTCGCTGAACAGTTCTTTCGCTTACTCCTACGGCATCCCCGACTGCTTTTTGGCTAACAGAAGGATTTTCCGTGACAGCTAATAGCACAGCTAATTCATTTTCTTCCGTTCGAACGGGCCTATTTCTAACTGGTCTTGTATAATTTACATTTCCCGTTGCCATAAATCTCTCTAATAAGTTCGTCATGCTCCTTCTGTCTGGGTGCCTTCGTTCTGGATAATTTTGCGCATAAATCCTACTGGCCAAAAAGGCATTTCTATGCGATTCTCCTAACACAAAAACCATATCAACCAGTTCTTCGCGGGTGTACTCCATGACGATAGAACGTTCAAATAAAACTTCTAAACAGTGACGCAAACAAACGAAAAATGAACTACGTAGAAGGTAAAGACCACTATATGAAAAATCCGATAATTATTTCAATTTGTAAAACTTAAAAAACGAATAAGTAAATTGCCGATATGTTTTAGTTGTTTGACAGTTTCTAGACAATTTGTTTTTCATGGCCTACTTAAATTCTAGTTAATAATTTGGGCAACACTTGTCAATAATATTAAATAAAGGTTAAGGCCGTTTTACATGCTGCAAGTTTCTTGCAGCAAGGGGTTGCACCTGCAAGATATTGCGCGCAATTTGTCTTGCAGACTGTAAAGCGGCAGTTGTATTTCAATTGCAAGTGTCAGCGTATGCCTTTGTGCAAGTCTCTTGCAACTTGTAGGAAGACCTGCAGCATGTAAAACGTCTTTACGGCTTAACTCTTGGCAGTAATTCAAATTTTATGCGGTAAACGTAATTACAAAAAATGTTGGGATTTTAGGTTTTTTCCCATAGCTATAACTACGCTGACCTATTTATTATTCAAAATCGCGAAGGTGCTTACTTATGAACATTACTAGTGAGGTTATTCAATTACCGTACTGAAAAACAAAGTACAACATTAGTTTTTTAAGAATATTTCAAAAACCTTCAGGAATTTTGAGATAAGTGTAATAATAAAAAATGTTGATCTGTTAATTCTGTATCGGACAGAAAAAAAATATATATAGGGTGTTCCATTTTTCCACATTACTATTGAGTTTATTCAATTATCGTACTGAAATACAAAGTACAACGTTAGTTTTTTAAGAATATTTCAAAAACCTTCAGGAATTTTGAGATAAGTGTAATAATGAAAAATGTTGATCTGTTAATTCTGTACCGGACAGAAAAAAATATATAGGGTGTTCCATTTGAAAAAATGGAGAAAAATTATTTTTTATTTTGCAACGTTTGACATGGAATTTGGGTCACCCTGTATAAGTAAGACTTATAATACTCATAGCAGAATAACTATAAACCTTTTGCAGTAAGCTACTAGGTTACCTTAGCTTTTAAGATGTTTTATCTAATTTTTATAAATATTTTAAATGTAGACTATAATTTTTTTTCTTCGATTTTACCTTTTTTCTCCGAAACTATTAAAAAAAGAGAGATACTATTCTAGGAGTCTGTAGACTAGGTAAAGAGTGTTTCAAAAATGTAAAAAAATATAGGGTGTTCCATTTTAAAAAATTCAACTTTTATGCGCCACTATTTTTTGTAACACCCTGTATAATCAAGAATATTTTTAAAATGTGCTCTCTAATCAACAGCATATAGTGGCTTTTAAATATTTTTTCTAAAATAAATGGTTAAGGTATAATAAAAGACGGGAGGTGAGCTGCAGGACCCTGTATAATATAACTATTTGTTTTAAATTTGACACTTTTTCAACTTATTTATGTTTTTAGTAGTTGTTGTTCTCTTTAGATCATATAAATTTAAAATAATTAGATTTCAAAAACGTTTTCTTGTGTCGTTGTTTACTTGTTTCATTTTAAAAAGTTGCTCAATATTCAAGCCAAGAGCGATTAAATTTGTATAACTGTTACATTGAAAATAATCTTTTAATGCAAGTCCACTTGCATTAAAAGAGTATCGCCGAATTTCCCATGGCAAGAGTACCAACTACCAAGCAAGAAAATTTTTGACAAAATTCACAGCGATTTATCAACTCATTCAAAGCGATTTATCAACTCATGTCAACTTCAGTCGTCTCTGAAGATTTTCAAATGGAGTTTTTTTTATATTACATTCAATATCCTACCAACTATTTAAGAGATGCACAAAAGAATTTAATTTTTTCCATGGCCACCATACATCGGGTATTAAAAGAAAACAAAATATCCCCATATAAGTTTCTTCCAGTTCAATTTTTAAGTGAAGTGATTATTAGACTAGACTGGATTTTTGTATGCAAATGATGGACCTGCATTTTGAGACAGGGATTTCGAATAAAATCCTTTGGACAGATGTAGCGATATTTTCCACTGCGGGAATGCATAATAAAGAAAATACTCACTACTATTCTGAGACAAAAAAAACATTTGGTAAAGGAAATTAAAAGGCAAGGATATTCACGATCACGTAATAGGACCTGTGTTTTTTGACCACTATTTAAATAGACAAACGTTTTTAAACCTTTTAAGAAATCAAATTATGGAAAAACTTAATGATTTTCCGGAACATATTGGTGTGGACTTGGTATATCAACAAGATAATGCTCCATACCACTAAGGAGAAGATATTAGAGCACTTTTAAAAAAGCAATTTAATTTAAGTGTATATAGTAATGGTTAGATTCCATGGCCGCCGCGATGTGACACCCTCAGATTATATTTTACGGGGCACACTTAAACACAAAGTGTGTAAAAATCGAAACAATTATTCTGTAAATGATTAAAAATAAAAAATTCGTGAAGAAATTATTAGTCTTAATAATAGTGATACTGTGTATAGCAGAAAACGGACATTATATGTAAAATCAATTTTATAGTCATTTGTTTTAAAATTTTCCTGTTTTACTATTTCCATGAAATCTGTTGTTATGGGATCTCTTGTTATATGTTGCTTATGTTGATTGCTATGTTACTCAAGAAGTTTGTTTCTAATATTAATTTTCAATAATGGTTATAAATTTAAAATTTAGCAGTAAATAAATATATAATGAAATTAGGACTAAAGTTACGCAAAGAAATATTGTCAATTCCATGGCCTCCTATAGTTTGTTTTTGAGTATGCAGCATTACAATATTCAAGAAATAATTGAGATTTTCTGTTAAATTGCGATTTTCTCTGTAACCATTGAATTTAGGTATGGAATGTTAGTCCAAGGGCTATAATGTACCAGAATTTTATGATCGCGATATTCTAGATTAGTACTATTTGGGCAGTGCCTGTGACTGCTAATTTAGTAATAACTTATTTTTTATAGACTTTTTTATGTGAATAAAGCCACATTGTCACAAAGTGCTAGGGTCCTTTTATCATTTTGTCTAGAATCATTTTTACGGAATACGCTTTATAAATTTCCCAAGACTTTTACTTCCCTCGTAAAAGAGAAATATTGTAATCTTTACGTTTTACTAGATTGACTCCAAATTTTAGTGAAAAATTATAGATCATATGGGGATGACCTATAATTCAAATATGGAAAAAAGAAATGACGGCCTAGGAGAAGGATTTCTTCTCAGGACAAACATATCGACACGAAATTTTTTGTGTATAGATTGTAGATCGAAAGATAAGTTTTTTTTTGTGAAAAACGTCACATTCGTAATATTTTCTGACTTTTTCACTAAGTAAAACAGTATTTATTTTCCTAAAATGTTTAGAATTTACATATTATGCACCAACTGAATGAATAATAGCCAGCCGAACCTTGTAAATGTCATACTCGTAAATAAACAAAAAACTCACTTTTCACCTTCGGTTAAAAATGTGAGCCATTCTCTAATTTTAGCGAACCTATTCGTGGTCCATTTCACAACGCGAGATTAAGTGGAATCCGAATTTGAAATTTAAATATAGACTGGATCGAGATCTGGAAAATTTGCCGGCCCAAGTCCGCATTCCTTTAGTGTAAAATTTTATGGGCCGTTTCAAAATAATTTAAGAGCAAAGGCAAAGCATTTCCTGATTGTTTATATAAATATTTTCGTGTTTTGTAACAGGTAGAAATAGAATAGTTGAGCAACTTTTAAAATTAAAATACTAGTAGGCTGAAGCTGAATATGAAATATATTAATGCAGGGCTGAATTCAGGGGGGTGCCCGGTGGGTTCTTTTCCCCGAAGCATTTTACTAAAATATTCTTAGTCATTTAAATTAAGTTGACCTAAAATTTTAGCATATTTTTACTACCTACCTAGGTAGGTAGGTAGGGTGTATGTATCGTGTATGTACGACAACCCTGCATCACACATACTAGCAGCCTCTCAGAGTCGATCGTAAGTAGTCTAAAAATATTGAGGTAGATCGCCAGCAGTTCAAGTTTGAGCACCCCTGCCCTAGAGCATGCGCCATAGAGTTGACCATGGGAAAAACAATCATAGCGCAAGTCTAGCCCAGCTCTATTTAAGGATTGCCCTTGAGCTTTGTTAATTGTCTCGGCGAAATAAAGCTTTAAAATAAAAGGAAACTGTACACGTTTAAATTGAAAATGGAATTTAAGGGATACGTGGTATAAACACTGTTTTTCCCAGACTAGGGCCAGAAATAATAGTAGACTATATTACATTGTTTTGTAATGTTTTAACCTATAGCACAGTTCCATTATACAATTTTGGTGGCTTTAAATTTTTAATAAGCATCACTGGTGCCCCTACTTTTAAAATTAACTCATGAGGAGGAATTCCTGAAGGGTTTAGAGAGTGTATGAACTCGACAGGTTAATTAACAGCATTTTCTTAGTCTATAACTACATCTTTTGAGTAGTATATCTATTGTGGAGCAGTAATTTTTTCCAATAAAGCTAGATTTATTTCATCTGCTGTGCTATTTTGTAGAGTTAGCTCGTTCTTTAAACCAAGAAGCGGTTTTATTTTGACAACTTTTGAGTCCACTAACAACATTTGAGTGGTAGTTTCACCCCCTTGGAAACTGAGTTTCGAAGAATCTCTTCTTATCGAACCTATGCACTCTAAAAGCAAGCTGTTTGTACAAGCTCGCTTTTCTACGGCAAACGGTTTGAGAAATATCGCAAGAAGTAATCAATTTTTTTTCAAAAACCGTGTTTGAATTTATAAAAAAATCATAAAATAAAATAAAAAGCACGTGTTCAACGGTTTTTTCGAATAACTAACCGTTTTTAAAATAAAATTTAATAATTAAAGGGGTGGTTTCAGCCCTTTGGACACCATGTTTGGATTTAAAATATGTAAAAAAATAAAATATAAAACATATTATTTTCAAGCGTTTTCCAAATAACTAACGGTTTTTTAAATAAAATATATTATAATATTTAAGGGATGGTTTTACCCCTTTGGACACATGGTACCAATTTTTTAAAAATCCTAAAATATGTAAAAAATAAATCAAGAAACACGTGTTCAAACGCTTTTTCGGAAAACTAACCGGTTTTTAAATAAAAAAATATTGTATTGTTTAAATGGTCGTTTCACTGCTTTGAACACCCTGTATGAATTTTGAAAAAATCCTAAAATATGTAAAAAAATAAATTAAAAAATACGTGTTCAAGCGTTTTTCCGAAAAACTGACCTTTTTTAAATAAAAAAATATTGTAATATTTAAAGGGTGGTTTCACCCCCATGGAATTTGAGTTTTGAAAAATCCCTTCTTATCGAACCTCTACACCCTAAAATCAACATGTATGCCAAAATTCAGCCTTTTACCTCAAGCGGTTTGAGCTGGAGCGTGATGAGTGGGTCAGTCAACTATAAGTATTTTATATATTAGTATAGATTTGGCACAAATATCAAATATTATGTTGAAATTAACTGGTAAAATTTTGGTATGAAACCCTGATAGCGGAATAATAAATTATTTAAAACTTCAGCCTGAAAAATTACATAATGCTCTTAATGGATTGATTCCAATTTGTGTGCTGGCTTTACCTAACAAAAAATATGTTTTATCAATTTCGTCGGACGTAGGCGAATTTGACCAAAATCTTGGCCATAATTATTTAAATGCGCATTTGAAATAAAACAAACATTGCATGGAAAGAAATGTTGATATATTAAAGAAAAATAAAGTTTTTAAACATTTGTTATCAATGTATGCCCTTTAACACCCCCTAAATCAACCCCTTTATTTTTAAAAGGCATCACATTTTTTTTTATTAAAAAAAAACTAACATTAAAAAACCTAATGTATGTATCGATCATTGGAATGTATTACAACTTTTTTTAATTTATACATAGTATGTGTAATTTTTTTATATAAGTACAGGGTGATTTACAATAGATGGTACACAGCGAAATCCATAGTTTTTAAATATCTATACAATTAACGATTTACCTACTTATGAAATAATCCTAACCTTATTAAATTATGACTAATAGTTGAAGTGTCCTTAATTTTCCTCATCCCCAACACTTTCTTTATTGCTATCAATTTCACTATCATTATCGCTATCAATTTTACTTTCCTTTTGAAATAGTTCTGGCTCGTCAAAAAACGTTATGACTTCTGAAAGATATTTTTTTAGTTTTTTTATCGATAATTTTTTCATACCAGAAATTAAAGGATCGGATGTTACTAATAGATTATGAAAAATATCCTCCATATTTTGTCTTCTAGAGAATTTCCTGGAATGAAATTCTCTGTATCTTTTAATATCTTTGTTTCGTGATTCCTGGGCTTCTTCGCCAAGTTGCCCAATTGGAACCATGAAACAAGATATAATTTCACTGCTGTGAATGAGGATTTTGTGGACAGAAGTGGGCATATTATACCATGGATATAAATCCACAAATTTTTTGGCCGTATCATGGCAATAATCCCTAAAACTATTAATTTTTATTCGATAGCCACTTGAAATAGTCAACAATATTACTCTAAATCTAGATATCAGTTCGATATGTACACCTGTAATTTCAGAGGCTTTGGAAGGATTTTCAAAAAAACGGCGAGCAGTATTGCCGTCATTAGTACTGCCAAAGCCTGGTTTTGGCCTGTCAACAATTAGTCCCATTTCTTTCAAAAATAAATCTTGGATTCGTTTTTTATTAGCTGCATGTTTTTCCTTATTCTCTGCACCTCGTGCTTGCCATTATTTAATCTCCATTTTATATGAAAGGTGTAGTAAACACTCAAAAAAACGAATCCAAGCATGCAGTGATGACAAACCGAACTGATATCTAGATTCGTCTGACACATTTTGTTTTAAAACCTTATCGATATTGTTAAAATCTTTAGATGTAAGGTTACAAATATAACACCTTTGGGTAGAAGAATTTTCAGTTATGGCATTACATACCTTACCATCGATCATAGTAAAAAACAACTTATGTTTTACTAACAAATCTCCTAACTGAACCTTAATTTTAGTTGGCTGTAAAATATTTATTTGATCATCAATATATTTTTTTTCGTTAACTGTAAGCTCTGTTGTTTCGTGTTTAAATTGTATTCTAATAGGTCTGCAAAATCGTGTTGAGGAAGGTCTGGGATTTTGCCAGATAACCAGATTTTTTTCTGAATTAGGGTCACCGTTAATTAACTGTATAGGGACAAGTGATGTAAAAAAAATATTCGCATCTGAAACATTTGAGTCCAAAAACTGTTGCTTGTACTGACTCATCCCAGAACTTCCATCACATCCCCATTTAAAAATTAAATGCAAGTTATTACATTCCTCTGGTCTTATGGAATCTAAAACTTCTTTAAGCGACTCGCATAGTCTTAATGTTGTATGATTCAGTAGACTCTGAAGAGGCACTTCAGCAATATCATCTGAAATATTTACATTATCTGGATAACATCTTTTTTTTGCTGCAGTAATCGCTTCATAATTCGGATATAGATTTGATTTGTGACTTTTTGCCGAGCTTCTTATTAAATTGTATTGAAACTTTGTCAATCTAGCTTCCACAAAGAGTGACAAAGCCTCGTCTGATGAAAATGGTACTTCGTTTTCTTTTTCAAGTGCTTTTTTATATTTAGATGCACGAGTAGGTGTTGAAAAAGCAACATTTTTGAGCACCTCTGCCGCACTTAGCTTTTTTTCTGATCTGTATCCCATTTGAGCAGCATAGGTCAGCTCTTCAGGACTTCGTTCAGAACGAAGATCTTCAGTTTTTCTCCTTTTCGTTCGCTCACTAGAAGATAAAAATTCAGTTTCGGGTCTGCCTGCTCTATTCGACTTTGGTGTCTCGAAAGTTTGAACTGTTGCAGAAGAAAACTCTAACTCGGTATTCAGCCAATCAGAATTTTGATTTTCGAATGCAGTTTTATTTCGGGATGCAGCCGACCATTTTGTGTGGTATTGGTAAATATATATTTTTATAACACTTTGGGAGTTTACCGCCAATTCATCAACTTTCATAGCCAAAGAAATTTTTTCTACTAAATACTGGCACTGCTCCTCTTTGTTCTTGGAATGATAATCCCTCAGCCATGTGAAAAGTTGGCTTCTTTTAAATAAAGCAGACTTCGCTGCAAATCCTAAAATAAAATAATATGTTTATTACTTTATGTAATTCGGAATAGTACCTATACCTAAAATTATAAATATATCATTGAATTTACCTCAATAAATAAACTACCTGATCAAACCCTATTGCTTAGGCCCTAACATATTCACCGGGTGTAGGGTCGGAATGGAAAAATATTATTATGTAAATTGCAGGTAATTAAAAATAAGGAAATTAAAATGAGTAGGTACTCCGACCCTGTCTTAGCTGGAGGTAAATTTAGGTTCTTTTATAGACAAACAGATCAATAAAGTTTTATAATTTCTCTATAACAATAAACCAAATAACAACAGACAAAATAATATGATCTGTAAAATAAAATAGATATAGACATCGAATTATTTATTCACAATTCAGTTAGAAGCGCAAGCAAAAAAGTTAGGGCCCTTTAAAAGGGAAAAAACGCGTATACGTAGCGCCCCCTATAAGTAAGAGCAATAATAACATCAAATTCAAATTTGTCGTATCCAAAAACCTCCCAATTCTAATTTTTCAACTAATTATCTTTAGTATTTTTTAAGTTATGGGAAAAAAAATATAACACCCTGTATAACAATTGACATATTTGCCCCCACATTTATTGTGTATATCATATTATTGTAGCCTAAAGAATCACCCTATGCTTTATTGTTAAGGGAAACCCTGTATTTAAATAAATATAAAAAAATTAAAAAAAACAAGCGGCCATTTTATAGAGTTTATGTCCGCCATCTTTGACATCAAAATTGCCATTATATATTTTGAAAAGCTCAATCAATTTTCTATAAAACGGCATTGAATTTATTATATCGGTTTAACATAATACTAAGATGAAAGGTAAATAAAATGAATATGCTTTGGATTTTCACCTGAATTTTTTATGTAAAATAAATTATTAAATCACTCTTATTTTGTATTTTTTCGGCAAGATCGCAAATTATCGCAGGAAGTCAAAGTTTAGTCTTTTAAAACGTAGTTTAAATAAGAGTTTAAGCCTAATTAGGACGCTTAAATAGGCTTTAATGGGTACTTTATGTCCAAGTAAAAAAAATAATAATATTTTTTATCAATAATTTTAACACAAAATTTTTAAAAAATTATTGTTAAAAAAGTTTTATAAATATTTTCACTAAATACAAAATTTGAGCTTCTACTTACCACCAGCAATGGGCTCCATATTAATTTGTTCAGTTATTCACAAATAGATACTTCAAAACTGGACACAAAAGTCACTAATTTTTTAATTCGCTTTAACAAAATTGCAACCACAATTATCGAATGTCAACTTTGAACTAATAAATTTGGGACATGACCATCTATTTAAATGGGAGGGTGGCGGAATATAATACCCAGGTAACTATATAATAAAACTAAAATGGGTTTTACCCATAATTATTAAGTTGGATTTTTGGAATTATGACCACGAATTCCCAAAAATTCGCCTGTGTCTGTCGGTCTGTCTGTCTATCTATCAGTTCGCGGCTTAGCTTAAAAACACTTGTCGGATAGACTTCAAATTTTAGTCAAAAATTAAGGGTCATATGGTGATAACCTGGTAACATTTTGATAGAAATCCAATATAGCGAAACAATGTTATTACTAAAAAAACTAATTATACAATTTACATCAAAGTTTGCACAAAAATCAAGTGTTACATAGGAATGAATTGGTAACATTTTGATATGAATCCAAAGAAAATAGCTGCCTAATAAAATACTAAAAAAATCAGCCACAAAATACTATTTATTAAATAAATTTAAATTTTTGTGCAAGAATTAAGAGTGATATAAAATATTTAAAGTCAACATAAAAAGTCTTGTTCAATTGACTTTAAATTTTGCAGAAAAATTAAATGTGAAATAAGATAAACTGGTACCAATTCAACATGACGTAACAAAATGGCGGAATGTAATGATGTCATGTGCCAATGTAAAAACTACTTATTGAATTTATTTTAAATTGTGCCCAAAAGTCAAGTGTAGCATAGGTAGAAAGAAACTGCTAAACTTTTGGTAGGAATCCAATATGATGGAACAAAATTGCGCCAATAAAAATGTTTGAAAAGACAGTATATGTAACATTTATATACTGTGACTATGTATTGAATTTAATTGGGTCACACTTCACTGTTCCTAAAGGCCGTTTTACAGGCTGCAATTCTTCTTGCAATATGCAATAGTCTTGAACGTGGGCATGCGCAGTTTAACAAAATCCTGCAAGTCTCTTGCAATTGCAACTTTCGCGCAAGTCTGAGGTGAAAACCCACCGCCTTCTTTGTCTTCTTTCCACCTTGCTGGTTTGCAGAAGAACAGCTGCAGCAATATTTAAGGAAACTGAAGCAGCAATTACTTTTCTCCAGTTGGATTTAATTATTTTACGATCCATTTTAACTTGTAATAATAATTTAACTCGCACCACGAGTTTAAGTAAGCTGTCAATTGTAAACAATTTTTAATCAAGTAGGCTGAAATCCGGAAGTAAATTTAATTTCCAAAAGTTGGCTACATATTGAACAAAAGCATGCGCAGTGGCAAGACATTTGTACCTTTTGTCAAACTGCGCATGCCTTTGTTCAAGACTATTGCATGTTGCAAAGAAGAATTGCAGCATGTAAAACGGCCTTTACAATTTCGTCCAAACCTGACTCCCCTTGACTTTAACTGATAATCTTTCACGGATTTGCATTAACCATCTCCAACAGCTTCTGCTTGATAAGTTCATCGTCAATCTTCCAAAATAGTCTTGACTTACTTTACAGTATTAGAAAGGCTGTTGAATTGCCTTTAATTTAATTTTTGTGGGGCGCTAGTAGAATATCCTTTTCCTTATCACTTCCCCCCAGTATCTCTATAGCATGTGAGGAGGTTGTACTCCAATCGACACAGGAAAGATTGCAACTTTGTATTGACAATGACGGCCAGCATTTTGAGCATTGCGAAAGTAGTTTTCAGTAATTTTAAATATATTTGTTGTTAGTTGTTAGTTCACTTCATCGTTTTTTTTTGTTGTTTTCGGTTTAATATTTTTGCCCAAACCGAGTCCTGTCCTGCCTCGCCCGAGATAATGTCCACTTTGCCATTGTTACTTTTTCTTCTCTACAAAATAGGCAGGTTAATTTTCCAATCCGACGTTCCAGATTCAAGACAACATCATCAACTTTCTTAATTTAAATACGGACCTGAATTTTTTATTTCACTATTCAACGCCTTTCATAACTATAGTCAAAAGCAGTGTTATCGTGCGGGTTATACCATTTATCAACGACAAACTTTTTAAGTTTGTTTTTCTTTTTTTACGTGTAATCATATCCTCCGCATAAAATCCGGAAGATGAATTAGATAGACCTACGATATTTTCATATGAAAAAAGAGGATAAACATATAAATACCAGCAGTTGCAAAAATCTTTGAGCGGTGTCACTTCAAAGTCAGATTGAGAAGTCAGTGACAAAATGAGTAATAGAAAACAATTTTCGGGTTTTTTGCATCCACAAGCGAAAAAAATGATATTAAATCTAATAAAATATTACGAAAATGAAAATTCACCGGCCAATATCCAGGAGATAGTAGCAAACGCTCTGGGAATCGGTATAAGGACTGTGCAGAAAATTGTGCATGAAAAAAAGCATAATTTACTTTCGAAGAAGGTTAAGAAATGTACACGAAAAAAGCCAAAGACAGAAGACAACCTGAAAATGGATGTTCGTAATGCAATTTACGATTTATCACATCAAAAACTATTATAACCCTTCAAGTTTTAAAAGCAGCTTTAAAAAATCGAGGCATATTGGAAATTGGACTAAAATCGTTGTCAATATTAATAAAAATGTTGGGTTTTCGATATAAAAAGGACTGTAATCGAAGATTTTTATGCGAGTTGCCACATATAGCGAGTCAGCGTATCCAGTTTTTAAAGAAAACACGGAAAATGTTAATTCAAAATTTAGAAAAGTGGTATTTTTAGATGAGACTTGGATATTTTCTAATGGAAGTGGTTCAAAATCTTGGCAGGACGAGTCTGTAAAAAGTGTCAAGTGAGAAAAAAAGATGTGGGACGGGAAAATGGTTCATCATTTTGCATGCAGGTTCTTCAACAGGATTTCTCCCAGGTGCAAGTTTACCGTTTTCTTCAACACCCAAAAGTATGGACTACCATGATAATATGAACTGTGAACTATTTGAAAAGTGGTTAAAAGAACAACTGATTCCAAATTTAGATGATCCAACTTTAATCATTCTGGAAAATGCATCTTATAATTCAAGAATCTTAAATAAACATCCTACTTCATCCTGGAAGAAAAGTAATATTTATGACTGGCTAATAAAACAAAAACAAAATCCTTTACCCACCCACTATGCTGAAACTAGAACTTCTTTTAATGGCAAAATATATTAAAAAACCAACAATATATGCCGTAGATGAAATATTACGGGAAAATGGACATGAGGTTTTACGACTGCCGCCATACCATTGCCAGTTTAACGCAATAGAATTAATATGGGCTGGGGCAAAATCATATTACGAAAAACACGTGAACGATGGTCTTACATCAGATGAAGTGCAAATTGTTTGGCAAGATTCATTAAATTATATTACGCCGGAGTACTGGAAGAAAGCTGTGGAACAGAGAAATTAATATGGGATTGGTGGAATCGAGAACGAGTTCTAGATGTCGAAATAGCACCAATGATCATTGCGCCATTTGAGAACGACTCAGAAGATGAGGACTTTTTAGGTGATGATGATATTTTTTAGTCTATAAGATTAAAAAGTTTCTGAAAGATTATATTAGTCTTTGACGTGTATAAATCAGAAATTGTATTATGGATATCCATTTTTGCACTTTAACTTAAGTCTTTTGCCTTTGGATGGATGCCACTGGCTCCTGGATATTAGCCAGTGAATTTTAATTTTAAATTTTTTTTATTAGATTTGACATCATTTTTTTGCTTCCTTTCTTACTACATTTGAAATTTTGTAGGCAATAAATAAATGATTATAGAATACTTGTTCCAATCTTAAAGCGTGTTTAAAATAAGTAAATTTTTTTATTAATTATAAGACAAAATTTGATATATAAAAATCGGTAAAATCGCTTTACCAGAAACTCGGGGCTAACGAAAAATACAAGCTATATATATATATATATATATATATATATATATATATATATATATATATATATATATATATATATATATATATATATATATATATATATATATATATATATATATATATATATATATATATATATATATATATATATATATATATATATATATTATATATAGATAGATTTGTTTCCTTTTAGTTGTTCACACTTATAGGTACTTCCAAACATTGACAGGGTTTTACAGGCAAATTTTCTCATTTTTTGGTATTTAACAGGCAAGTTTTTATAAAATTCGAATGTACCAACACTATCAAATTTTTGTTTTAAATGGGTCTGACACTGAATCTCAATTACTTCCATTTGCAAGTGAGGGGGAACTTTATCAATATCGATAGTGACAAGACCAGTAAATAGAGAAAAATTGTTTTCTTGGGTCTTAAAATCCTGAAAACGCTTCTCAAATTCTGCCAGAAGGCTTCTCATTTTCTCTGAATATATTTTGTATGATATTGGGACACTTGTGCTTTCCTGATATGCCTTACAAGTCAGAAAATGTGACAGATTATCCTCCGCTGACTGTTTTTCCCACAACATCATCTTGCACTTGAAAGCTCTGTAATAATTTGACGTGGTCCTTGCAATTTCGTATTCAAGTCCGACAAGTGTTTTATGATATCTACTATAAATAAAGATCTTGTAAAAAAGATACATCGCATAATAAACTGACATCTTCTCCTTTTGTTTCCATGAAAACGCATATTTCTTCTTTGAGTTGCCAAAATCGGTCGAGTACCATAAAACACGAAAGCCATCGCAACTTTGCATAATATGGTAAACCAGTGTACTGAGTTTCTAAATCACGTAAAAATGCAGAAAACTGTCGCTTATTAAGGCCTCGTGACTTAATGAAGTTTATAATTTTTTTCACTGACTTTAAAACACTTTCCAACTTGATCATTTTGAGCATAAAACTTCTTGGTGGATTAAACAAAGAATATGATGAAAATCTGGTTTGTCACTGCCCGTTTCTCTGATCTTTGTCTGTAATATTTTAACGAAGCCATTTTTTACTCCAGTCATTAAAGGAGCTCCGTCTGTTGCAATGGAACACAGTTTTGACAAATCTAAATTGTACTTTTGCAAAAGTCCATAAACAGCATTGAAAATATCCTTCCCAGTTGTTGTATCATGCAATGGTACTAATTCCAGTAATTCTTCATACACATTGATATCTGTATCAACCGCACGAAGAAAAACAGCTAGTTGCGCCACACCACACACATCCGTACTTTCGTCACAGGAAATAGAAAATGCAATGAAAGAGTCTGATTTTGTTTTTATCTGATCACTTATATTGGCAGCCAACTCAGTAACTCTTTCAGCCACAGTATTCCGGCACAAGGATATATTTTAAAATGCCTTCACACTCCCGGGACTTACAATTTTCGCGGCCTTTACAAGGCACTATTTTATAAATTCACCTTCAACAAATGGTTTTGAGTGTTTAGCTATCAACTCCGACAGTACGTAGCTTGCTTCAAGGACAGACATTTTCTTGCTTTGGACGTGTAAACATAAGCTGCTGATCTTTCAACCGTGATTTTAACTTATTTAACTTTTCGTTTCTGACCATGCTTGTATACTTGTCAAACGTGGTTTTATGAATATCGTAGTGGCGTTTTATATTATATAATTTTGGGACACCGACTGTACTATTACAAATTAAACAAATAATTTTTTCTTTCATTTCACAGCAAAAAAACTTTAATTCCCACTTTTCTTGAAAGATACGATGCTCATTTTCTGTTTATTTTAGTGATCTTTAGTGGTACGATTAGTTTTTGTTGTTGTTAGTTGCTGTTTAGAGGTATTAGAGTTAGAATTATTAACATGTTCATTTTATTCAATTAATAATACTTTTCAAGTTTGATGGATTCACGGGTCTAGCAGCGAAAAACAGGTTAATAATAATTCTTTTTATTATAAAACCGAGTTTTCGGTCCGATTTTGAACCTTCTTGAACGTAATAGGCTAAAATTATAACAATGTAAGATAAATAATGCTATGATAGTTATTACAAATCTACTTACATTTTATATTATGATTATTGAATTATTAAATTGCTAAAATTTAAACATTTCTTGTAAAATGGTATAAAACAAGGTTATACAAGGTAATAATTTATTGTAGAATATGTACAAAAATCCTTGTAACTATAGTTGGCGCATTACCTTTCTGGAATGACGTCACGCTGGTTTCAAATAACGTATTTCTTATATTATTTATATTTCAGCGATGATTCCTAACCTAAACGTATGCAGTGATGTAGATAGGAGGGGTGCGTTCAGCACTGGCTAAAGCGAATTTAAAATTGGCATTTTCAGTACAGAAAGCGCTGCAACTTGTCGAAAATGGCTGGCAAAAAATTAACACTCTCATTGCCATAAAAAAACCCTCATTTTGCACACTTAATAACTTATAAACTTCAAAAACTAAAATTATTTTGCAAATAAGACTTTACTAATATAAATTCTTTCATCTTAGTCTTATTCTTTGTTTGCAATGTAATAAATTGACGCCAGTTACCCATTTTCATCAAAATTATTTTAATTCTCAATTACAGACAATACTGAAAAAATATTAAGAAAAGGGGAATAACGAACGATGAATCCTTTACCTCCAGAATGTTTCAAAAAAAAAAGAGGTAAAAACAAAAATCACAGATTACTTAAAGAACAAAATAAGAGATATGATCTATTGCGTGTATGCTAAAAATGAATATGTTACAATGCAGACTTTGCTTTAAAAACTAAAAGAGAGAAGTTAATGTATAACTAACTAACTTTAAAAATAAAAACTACTCCCCTTCACTGTCTTCAGAATCAGAACTAAATTCTTCATCGTCACTGCTGTCTTCGTCGGTACTAATTACAAGTGGGGCAATGTCTGAAGCATCACATATCTGTATTGTCTTCCAAGCTTCTTGGATTACCCTTTTTGTGTGGCTGACATAATTTTTCCAATGCTCTGAAGATACTTCATTTATCGCTTTTTCCCACATGGCCAAAACTTCCGATGGTGTCCCCTTCAGACTAGCAATGTATTGGTCGTATTTCCTCTTACACTCAGACCATACCATTTCAATAGCATTAAATTGACAATGGTATGGAGGAAGTCTTAGTATTTTGTGGCCCAAAGGTTTCACATATTCGTCAAGGTAGAATGTTTTTTCAATGTTACAATTTTTTTCTACAATGCTCCATATTTCATCCTTCATGGCCCTCTCTGGGAAGTCAATGTTCTTTTCTTTTAACCATCCAATCAATCTCTGCTTTGTCCATGATTTTCTTGGAATATCCTCTAAAAGGCCGGAATGATAGCTTGCGTTGTCCATCACTATCAAACTTTTTGGAGGAAGATTTGGTACCAGCTGATTTTTAAACCAATTTTCAAAATTCTGCTTGTTCATATTGTCATGATAATCTCCGCTTTTTAGTCCACTTTTAAATATTAAACTGGCCCCCTTAATAAATCCTTCCTTTGATCCAGCGTGAACTACAATATATCGATGACCTTCACTAGCTTTTTTAGAACTTGTAGACATAGTGTTATCCTGCCAGCTGTTTCTAAACGAACCTTTACTAAAAATCCAAGTCTCATCAATAAATACGGTGGTATAAGCATCTTGTCCTAGATTTTGATTTTTGACATATTCCCTCAAGAAATTGATTCTCTTGTGGACGATGTGGGGCAAATCCATCAGGTATTTTCTATTATTTGATTTCTTCCACTTAAAACCAATACTTTTACGTATTTTCTTAGCGAGGTGATGGAAAAATTAAAATATTCATTTATCTCTTTTAGTTTTTTAAGCAAAGTCTGCATTGTAACATATTCATCTTTCGCATACATGCAGTAGATCGTATCTCTTATTTTGTTCTTTAAGTAATCTGTAATTTTTGTTTTTACCTCTTTTTGCTTTTGAGACATTCTGGAGGTAAAGGATTCATCGCCCGTTATTCCTCTTTTCTTAATATTTATGATTGTTGTATGGCTAAGTTTTGTTGCATTTGAAGCTCGTTCAATTATATTATCAGTTTGCGGAAGGATTCCATTTTTAGCTTGCTCTTTTTCCAATTGAAAAAAAGCCAAGATATTCAAAACTATTAGCTGTGATTGCTGATTATATCTTCGCGGCATCTTGCAAAAGTTTAAAAAGAATCACAACAAATCAATGTCAATTTTGACGAATATATTCTGAAAGACACATAACCAAAACCGGCATTGACTGTTGTAAAGAAACGACAATGAGTTTTTTCAAAATGTTTTTGTCACTGTCAGTTAACATAAATCAAACAAAAATAACCAAAAATGACGTCATTCCAGAAAGGTAATGCGCCAACTATATAAATAAAATATACCTGAAAAATTCATTTTTTTTGTAAGGAATCCCAGCCTACTAAAAAAAATGCAAATTACTTAGCGATTCGAATAGAAAAGTATATTCTATTATATATTGTCGAGAAGCTTATTGTGAACTGAATAATATAAAATAAAAATACACGGGGTGTCCCATTTTATAAATTATAACTTTATGTTATATCTCAAAAACGACAGCTCACATCAAAAATCTGACACACCACTAGATTCTACGTGAAAAACCATATAAGAGCCAGTTTTTTACCTTTTCGATAAGTTAAACAACAACCGAAATACGAGGGGGGCCCAAAAATGCAATATTTTCAATTTCACACTGTATCTAAAAAACGTAGAGGACTACTGTGAAAATTTTCTTTGGCTCATCTTTTGTTTCACAAAAAAGTAGCATCATGTCGCGAAAACCCTCTATTTTTACTAACAGGAGAGATAACCCATAAAAACATCGAAACCGGGACACCCTGTACTGAAATAAACTGGGGCACTTCGCTATTCTTAATAAAAGGAAATATTCATAACCAGGGAAGTTCCGGGTGAAAGAAATTTTCCGAATTTTTGATCATACGGCGCATTTTAGAACATTGACATATACATGACAATATTTTATATTTTACTAAAAATTGGCTTGTACTATATATGATTTCGAGGGTCAAGCAGTTTACTTGCTGTAAGGATATTGTTTATATTAAATATAAAAGCTAAATTGTTGTCTTTATCGAACATCAATGTTACATCGTCACCTCGCCGCGAAAAGCTTCTGTTTCGCGTGCTAAATCAATTATTACTAATATAAAAACAAACATGGAAGCGAGCGTTTGTCGCAAATTTATGTTTCATCCTAATATCTCCCCTACTTCGATAATGAACTTATCTTTATGTTGTATTTCTATACCGATCGAGGAAGTTTAAATATACATCTTTCAGACTTGAAAAGTTTCGCTCCAAATTCTGTTTATTGATATTACAGACTCTTGCCAAATATAAATGGAGTTTCTACCGGTCCGTACGTTTAAGACAGTGATTATATTTTGGTGAAATTTTATCTTTTGTTGGGTGTTTTACAAGCCAAAAATTTGCGTTTGGATAACATAAAAAGAGGTAATAATTAAAAAATAATTTTAAATTTAAGGACTTATTCAAAATAGCATTCTTCTACGCGGCATGTGAATGCACATGCAACCCAATTAATATGAATTTTCTATAATAAGCACTATACAGGACAGAAAATTAAAAAATCGGTAAATTTTCTTTACCCGGAACTTCCCTCGTGAATTTTTTCTTCTTTTATTAAGAATAGTGAAGTGTGGCACAATTTTGTTCCAAAATATTGGATTCCTAGCAGGTTATTTTACCAGTTCCTACCTATGCCGTACTTGATTTTTGTATATAATTTTAAATAAATTGAATAAATAGCTTTATATTGACACATACCGCCATTTTATTGCGTGATATTGAATTCGTATTAGTTTATCCTTATATTTCATTTAATTTTTCTGCAAAATTTAAAGTCTATTGAGTAAAAAAAATTTTTTACGTCGGTTATTAAACATTTTATTTAGCCGCCAATTTGTTTCACAACGTTGAATTCGTACCAAAACTTTACAAGTTAATTTCCCTACTACACTTAAAGCTTGCACAAAATTTAAAATTAATCTAATAAGTGCTTTTCTCAATCTAATTTTTTAAATATTTTAATAGGCCACCATTTTATTCTCCATCTTGAATTCATACCCCAGCTATACCACAGAAAATTATTGCACACAATTTGAACTTAATCCATTAATTAATTTCTTCAGGTTGAGTTTTCTAATATTTTATTAAGCCGCCATTTTGTTTCGACATCTTGGATTCATACCAGAAATTTACCAATTGATTCTCCTATAATACTTGGATTTTTGTGTAAAATTTGAGATAAATTGGTTAATTTCTTTCACATTTCACTAAACCGCCATTTTTCTTTGCCCGGATTATTACCAAAATATTACCAGTTCATCCCTATATAACCCTTAATTTTTGTCCAAAATTTCAAGTTGATTGGATTAGCAGTTTTTTAGTTATGTCGTGAAGAAACAGAGCGATAGACAGACCGACGGATTCTGAAACATAGAGATCTGAAAAAAGATGATTTTTTCCTTTTACATAAAAGGAAGGATTCATAACAATCTCAAGAATAAAAAGTATTATTCTTTTTTTTATTTGATAAAGAAAGGTATCAATTCGCTGATATTATTTTTTTAATATTTTGTTAATTTATTTTGTTATTTTGTATTAGATTCGCATCTAAAATTTACCAGCTCATCACTACATCACCCTTTTTGTGCAGAATTTTTTAAAATAAATTGGAAAAGCAGTTTTTTATACTAAGATATTCAAATATTTTATTGAGCTCTTTTGGTCCGGCATATTGGAGTGGTTTCAACATCTTACCAGTTAATTTCTATATCACATATGATTTTTGAACAAAATTTTAGGTTAATTTTAACAGTAAATAAAAGTAGTTTTTTTACTCTGATTTTTTAAATATCTTAAAAGGCTAGCATTTTTTAAACCATATTGAAATCGTACCAAAATTTTACTTGTTCATTTCAAAGCCACATTTGATTTTTGCACAAATTCAAAAAGTCAATGAAGGAGTAGTTTTTTATACTGATATCTCAAACTTTTTTTAGGCCGCCATTATGTTTCACCATCTTAAGTTCGTACCACAACTTTACGAGTTCTATATAACACTTAATTCTTGTACAGGGTTTTTTTTTATATATTGCCACCCCCCTTATCTTTTTTATTTGACATTTTAGAAAAATGTGTCCCAAATAAAAGTTTAATGGTTTCAAATGAATTTTTATGAAAACATTTTTTTCCATATACAGGGTGTTACAGAAAGTCTGGGCGTGGTCCAAGTTTCTTATTTCAAATAGGTACCCCATTTTTTTATTGAATTTTCGGATTCTCCTGAGAATTTTACACATTTTTTATAAGGGATATTCTATACTTAAATCTAAAGCCTAAAGAGATATTGTTATTTTTTGAAAACTATTATGTAAAACAGGTAAACATTTTTCTGGTCGTAAACTGGTCATTGACGGTGACTGTTTTACTGTTTGGTAGACTTTCTGTCAATTTCTGGATAAAATGTCACATTTCCGATGAGGAAAAATCCGACAACCTTCGCATAGCTTATGAGAATAACAAAAATACACAGGCAACCAGAACAGAAATCACCATCTTCCAACGAATCGCCATCTAAACAAACATTTTTTGAAATATCAGACGTGGATTTTTTTCCTTCTACGGGGTATTCCAAAAACATCGAATTTTGGAAATATGCATATGAATCTAATTAAGGCAACACATGTTTTTAAAAAATATATGTATAATATTAACGAAAACAGAAAAGAATATTTTAAAAACTACACACAGCGTCAAAAAACTTGGACCCCTTCATAAGTCGCAATGCAAATAAGCTTTCCTCAAGACCGCGTATCTACAGTAATAAATGAACCAACGAAGTGATTGAAAAATGATTATGTCAACGAATAGCTGGACTACCACTTTTAGTTAACTGAGCCATGATATTGTAATCAGCAAGCTAATAAGGAGAGTTTAATTTTTTTTAGCCAGACCTCCCATTTAATTTGCATTAGGTCCTGTGTTGAGAAACTTTTAAACACTCTGTAGAGCGTTCTAATTACAATAGAATATTTCATGTGGCTAAAAGTGGCAGCCCTGCTATTCGTTAACATACACTTTTTTTAATCACATGGTTGGATCATTTATTACTCAAGATACAAGGTCTTGAAACAGAGCATTTTTGCATTGCGTCTTATGAAGGGGTCCAAGTTTTTTGACGCTGTGTTTATTACAAAAAACTACATATTATCAAATAATTCAATAATGAAATGAAATATAAATATTATAATTGCTGAATATGTCCACCATTCATTTCAATACAATTTGTATAATCTGCGTCGATTTTATTAATCGCATTAATAATGAATTGTGCATGATTATTGTTTAAATCCTCAATGGCTTCAATTATTCTCCTTCTTAACACCTCTATATCTTCCGTGGGAGTTTCATATATTTTATTCTGCAAAAATCCCCACAGAAAAGAGTCAAGAGGTGTTAAGTCGGGACTATTGGGCGGCCACCGAATCGGTCCAGTCCGACCAATCCACGTTTCAAAATTTTGATTTAAAAAATTTAGGACCGCAAAAACATTGTGTGGTGGGGCTCCATCTTGTTGCCAAATAATTTGGTTGTATTGACGGAGGGGTAAGTCATCCAAAATAGGTTCCAGATCATTATTTAATAAATTTAGATATTTTTCTCCATTTAAAGATCCATCAATGAAAATCGGTCCAATAATTTTGTTGTGAAGGAGCCCGCACCACACATTTAAAGTTTTCCGACCTTGGGTTTTAATTTCACGCATGGCCCGAGGGTTTTCCGTTGCCCAAAATCTAACATTTTTCCGGTTGTGAATCCCGGCAGTACTAAAGGCGCATTCATCTGACCATAAAACTTTTTGAAAAATATTGTTATCTTCATCTTTCATCAGCAACATTTCCTGGCAAAACATGGTTCGTTGGTTTTTCTGATCTTCAGTTAATTTCTGGACGGGTAAAATTTTGTATGGGAAATATCCATGTTTTTTTAATGTCGAATAAATTTTGAAAATAGATTTATTAAAAAAAATTGATGCGTGTTTTAAGGCTGCATTTGGATTTTCTGAAAATAAATAATATTTGCGTAAGTTACTTTATATCCTGTGGGTAATTTCTATTAACCTACCTTGAAAAAATAATAAAATATTTAATTCCTCCTCCTCATTAATAACCGCAGTACGTTTTTTTCTTTTAACAGTCATTCGATTTCGAAAGCCAAGTTCAATATTTTTGAAAGTTTTTCGAGATGGAATAGCTCGCATGGGGAAAAGCCGCTGATATTCTCTTCTTGCCGCGCAAGCATTATTATTATTCTTGTAGAAAATGCGAAGAATATCACATCTTTCTTCGTCAGTGTAATGCATCTTTTCAATGAATTGACAGAACGACAGATCACCGTCAATGACCAGTTTACGACCAGAAAAATGTTTACCTGTTTTACATAATAGTTTTCAAAAAATAACAATATCTCTTTAGGCTTTAGATTTAAGTATAGAATATCCCTTATAAAAAATGTGTAAAATTCTCAGGAGAATCCGAAAATTCAATAAAAAAATGGGGTACCTATTTGAAATAAGAAACTTGGACCACGCCCAGACTTTCTGTAACACCCTGTATATGAAAAAAAATGTTTTCATAAAAATTCATTTGAAACCATTAAACTTTTATTTGGGACACATTTTTCTAAAATGTCAAATAAAAAAGATAAGGGGGGTGGCAATATATAAAAAAAAACCCTGTACAAAAATTGAAATTAATTTAATAAGTAGTATTTTCAGGCAAATTTTTTGAAAATTGTATTAGGCCTCTATTTTGTTTTCTTATGGGAGAGTGGCAACTAAGCACTTTCCGCACGCATGTTAGTGCGGAAAATTAGTTTTTGCTCGCTAGTGCGGAAAGTAATTTACTTATATATACCACGATACACGACACGATGCAAAACTGATTCTGCCTCCGGTGATCCGAACGCACTAATTTACAATAATTCTATAACAAGCGAACAAGCGCCTGCAGCAGCAGTTTTAAGCCGCTCCCATCTCTATTTGGCTTACGGACTTCTTTTTTTTTTTGCTTTTGATCACCTTATACTTATTTATTATAAAAATATTAGCACAGGCCACTAAAGTGTACCCTTTTGGACAAGGAAGCCACCTGCAAATAAATAATAGAGACTTTATTTTATTTTTTACATAAAATCAAAATATCTCAAAAACAGTTGAACTTAGATACAGGAATACATGAACTATACCTAGAATTTTTCGAGGAATCCAAAAATTCGATAATATACAGGGTGTTCTATTTAAAAAAAGAAAGTTGACGTCTACTTCCGGTATAACTGGAAGTGCCGCCATTTTGAAAATATTTTGCTCGAATTACCCCCATCGACTTTAGTTAGCTGCCAAAATTTCAAATTTTTCCAAAGCCTACTGTCTGAGAAATCGATCGCCGCAGTTCGTCGTGGGACGCCCTGTATAGGAATTTTCTGTATTAAATAATTTATGAAAAATTTAGCTAGAACAATCATCTCTGCTTGTCTAAAGATTAAAAATTTGGCAAATAAACTTTGCCACGTGACATCCGATATTTGCCAATTGAATTTTATGTTGATTATTTTTCAAAAACGTGGATCAAAATAAATTTCATATTTTTGTTGCATCTCTTTCTTTTCTACAAGATTAGATTTTAGATTCGAAGTTTTGTTCGTTTGCAACCAACATCAACTTGCATTGATGGTGATTTTTTTAGTTCGAAACGTTCGATAAGTGTGAAATATCGTTAGAATCGTAAAAAAATTCTCTATTCGAAAGAAGAAAAATGCAAACACAGAAGTTACAAAAAATTGCTTGGTGTCATTTTATTTAGAATAAAACTATGTAAAACTTTTGTTTTAGTTATTTTTCTAAAATTATTCGTTACGGAGCTAGGAGTGCTATAAAAATTTAATAAAAATCAGTTTTTTTAAATGTCTATTGACTATTGACTATTGAATTTTGGAAAACCGAGATATATTTTAGACAGAGCTCACAAAACTGCAAATGTTTGCTAATTTAATCTGCTGTAATTTCCGAGATCCCTGAGCAAAACATTTAAAAATCTCAACGTGTATAGGTCTGTTTTTTTATATCATCAACACCATATCACCCTTAATTTTTAACCAAAATCTGAAGTCAGTTTGGTAGCTAAACATATTTTTTGGCATCAAGACACCCTAAAACGTGAAGATTAAAAAAAACCTGAGACGGTGAGGTCAAACTTTACTATTGCTAAGAAAAAGATATAATGACATCTTCGAATCGTACCAAAACTTTTATTAGTTTATATTTATATAATACTTGATTTTTGTGCAAAATTTGATAAAAAAAACGATGAAGTAGTTTATTTACACTGAGTTTTCTAACATTTTATTCCACCAACTTGAATTTAAATTTTACCAGTTCATCCCCATCTCACAGTTAATTTTTGTACACATTTTTGGGTAAATTAGAAAATTATTTTTTTGGTAATATTTTATTTTACATTTTGTTAGGTCGCTATTTTGTTCCGCCATATTTTTACCAAAATGTTATCATCTCATCTCCATATGAGCCTTAACTTTTGACCAAAATGCAATACTTTGCAAAGAAACTGAAAACTCACCTCTTCTCAGTACTTAATTAACTAATAGATTTTTCTTCTCTGATTATCTAATGGATTTTTTTTTCGTACATGCCGGCTGCCTTATTCATTTGTTTAATATGTGAACAACTGATAAAACTATGACAATGATTTGCAAATTAGTGTTTAAACTAAAATATCCCTTTTATTTCAGAAACCACAAAAAAGACAGAATGGTTCAAGTTACAAATCTTCCATTCGATGAAGAAAAACCCAATTTAGGAACAAACACCACCAGAAATTTACCAGACGATCTCAAAAGTAATGCACCGCTTTTAAACACTGAGAAAGCATGTAAATCAGTTGGCAGGTATATAAATAGGTCAAATATTAGAAGTTAATTTAGGTTAGTAGCGCATAAATCAGTCCATTGATCTAAATAATTGAAGTGTGATTGATATTAATGAAAAGAAACTTTTTAATTTTCTAACTCTCAGGCGCTTGATATTTAGGAATTACCAAGATTATCCTAAAGAAGGTGAATAAGAAATTGTAAGCCCAAAACAATCGAATCCTCTCTTTTGTAGATTTGGGGTATGTGTATTTTTTGTTAATTTTTAGAATTAACAAAATATACACATACCCCAAATCTACAAAAGAGGTTGTTTGGGCTTGCATCTAATTCCTGGGTTATTATCTTGAGCCGTTTTTTGAGGTTATTGTTATAAGTCGATTATTAGAAAATGTATACAGGGTTGTTCAAAAGTAAGCATTATTATTGATGAGTTGGCTATTAAACATACGAACTTTTCAATTAGAACTGCGAAAATTTTTCATGTACCTAATGTGCCACTATAAATGGACCCCTTCCTTTTTTATGAAAATATATTTATGTATACATGGTGTCCCAGAGATAAGCAGCATTTTTTTCATATAGAACATCCTGTATATGATATAATTAATCATAAATTAATGATTGACTTACATCGTATTATAATCTTATATCATTCCAGTTAGCTTAATGCTAAGTAACCTTAATTACAATTGTTTCAACAATAGTGTTAATAGACAAGTTCCGATTGCGATGACACCAAAAAGCAATAACAACAATTTATACGTCTGGGCGTGGTTTAGTTTACGTAGTTATTTGTAATCTTGTGCTTTTAAATGGCGGTTTCGTCACTCAACATGCAAGACGTAGAGAAAGATATAAATCCTGAAAGTATTTTGGAAGAAGCTGCAGCAGTCAGCTTACAGGTATTGCCACAAAACTCCCGCCATAGGTATGAAAAAGAATACAGTTTTTACACAATGGTGCGAGAAGAAACAGGAAAAATCTCTTAACGAACAAGTATTTCTAGCCTATTTTGGCGAAAAATGGAAAACCTGCAAATCTTCTACGCTATAGTCAATTTTTTCAAAGCTCAAATTGATCATCAAAACAAACAAAGATATGGATATAGGTAAATATTCAAAATTAACAGCATTTTTTAAAACGGAACATTATTGGATTGGCAGGTGCATGTCGTCGCAAGGATTTTACTAAATTAACCATTGATAACATTAAAAACAAACTAATCATTAAAATTCTTGATACAAAACTTATATTTCCAGAACAATTTGTAATTGGTGGAGATGCATTTCACCTTCAGCTTTATAGGAGATATGTAGCTCTACGTCCTTCGAACACACCTCATAAACATATTAGGTTTCCAAGTCGGCCGCTAGAGCACGTAGCACGCGTAGTCAATTAGAAGAGGCAGATTTTCTCAGAAATTAATCTCTGCTAAATTACTTAATTTTTATTAAGGGTTTTTTCTCTAGCTGTTCAAATAAAGGGTGGGGAAAGGGTAAATGTTTGTTTTTTAAAATCTTAATCTTATTGTGATACTATAAATGTTTTAAGTATTCTTCAACTTCCTTAATTCATTTTTAACTTATTTGCTTTAACACACCCCTTTCATAAAGAATGTATCGCAAATCGTCGGCTTAAGATGCAACTGGCTCAACTTCAAAACCGAAAATTTTTCGGGGCATGCAAAAAACACCACAGAAAGTGAAAACGTAACAAAATAAAGACAATTTAGGAAATTTTGTAACTGTTTTATTACTAGATTGTTCAAAATAATCGATAACGTCAAAAACGGTTTTATTTATGAAAAAAAAAACGGGAGTTAGGACCTTTGCGAAATAACTTTCTGTTTTATCCTAAGGAGATAGACAACTACCTATTTCTCAATATTAATCGTAAAACAAGTGAAAGTCTTAAGAATAGAGGTCCATTAAATGTTGAAAATTTTCAAGTTTAATTGGTATTGGAGATGGATACATCAAGGGCAAGTCCATTAAATTTCGATTACTCTATTTCTATTAGATTCTATTTCTATCTATTCTATTTCTAAGGCATTGGTACCCATTCCTCTATATGTCTAATTTTAAACTCCGTTTTCATCATATCGGAGTGCTCTGATGTCAGTGACAGTTGGATCACCTGCCGTTCTGCCTGGACGTATATAGAAGTGATGTATCGGCCATCTTGAAAGTTTTTAAAGTACATGTGATCTAGATACTCCACCTTGTAGGGTTTCGGAGTCGTAATCCATTTGCGTATGACCCTTTTCTAAGACTTTTTGTTCAATTGTAAATTTATGTCTTTGTGAGAAGGGGATTGAATGTCCATAATTGTAAAATGTGCACAATTAACTTTGTTTTACTTAGAGTCTTTGGGTTTAATAACACTGATTGTAAATCTATCCAAAAAACTTTTAGATCCGATTGTTTTTTGTCGTCTTGATGAATATTACCAGTTTATATCCTACACAAGTATCACACTCGTTCTTTTTGGGTGAAAAGAGTACTAAATTGAAATCATCTATACTATTATTAAAGGTTGCAATTGATACTGAACTGGATTCGTTCTTTTTTGCACTGTGACTCTAGTTTTGGTAAAACATTGAAAACATTTGATAAACGTTCTTTCTGTTTATTCATTTTGGCTATTCTAGAATTCACGTTCTCGGAGGTATGTACGTCGATAACGTCATCGTCGCTCAAATTTGTTGAAGAATCGTGTGTTCTATTCTTTCCAATCGCCCAATGTCAGACAGTTCTAGATGCAATAGCAAGGGTGTTGCAAAACATCGTTTTACAGAATCTCACTTTGGATGTTAGTGTATCAAGAAAATAAAAATAGGAGAATTCCCCTCTTGATTCATTCTCTGTTTTTCTGTCCCTAGCTCTTGAGATACTTTTTTTTTTCGACCAGCATCCTTAAGTATATTTGTTTTTCGTTCCACAACAAAATTACAGAATCTACTAAAAATTTGTGTTCTTTCTTGTTCTGGTATCATTCTTAAGCTTCTTAGAATGTTATAATTCAATTTTTGTTCTTTTTTCTTACCAAAATATTCTTTTCCTTCCTATCTTAATTTTTTATTCATATTTTTTTTCCATTGGTCTTGATCAACATGTCGTCTTTTTTTGCGTGTTCTTAAAGGAATTTCTTGGCAATCTTCTGGATCACTTGCTGGATTCTGCCGATCCTCTAAATCACTTATTGGATCCGGCCGATATTCTAGGTCACTTGCTGGGTCTTTTTGGTCACTTGCTGGGTCTCGCCAATATTCTGAATCATTTGCTGGGACCTGCCGATTTTTCAGGTCATTTGCTGAGCCTGGCAGATCGTCTCGGTCTTGCTGGATCTTCTGATGGGTCACTTAGGTGGTTATCGTGAGGAAACTTCAAATACATTAAATTTAAGTTAGCAACTTTTTGTTTCGATTTGTTTAAAAACTCCCCATTAGTAAGTAAATGGTCTTCAGATATAGATTCAGACATTATTTGATTCACATCATCTATCACTATTATGACCCTATTAGGAGTTAGCCCAATGGCATATTGTTTTAGAACTACTAGGAGATTGGCTAGTTTCGACTTGTGTTTTATGGTGGCAATTTTGACATTTTGGTAGTTAGGCGAGTTTCAGTGGACGCGGTTAGTTTTTATTACCGCAATCAGTTAAAATGTCAATTTGATCCCAAAGTGGAGTTAGGCCATTTGCATCTTAAGCCATCGAAATGCGTTATTCAATTATGGGACGTACTAGAAGAGTAGTAGGCTTTGGTAGAAATTAAGTGCGAGCGTCAAAATAAAACACTATAACAAAATGAGTTGTCAAATTATTATTGTTTAGTGTATGTAGTAATGAAGAAGGGCATGATATGTTTGCAGTTTCTTTGAATGCTTTCAAAATGCTATCATTGCAGAAATAATACATGCTACTAGATACCCCGGTAAACGTAGATATGAGCAAAGGGTTTTTATACGATTAGCATGCCGTCTTCGTGCTACTGGTAGTTTTCGAAGGCAAAGAAGAGGCCGTATAGAAGCAAACATTGTAAACGTGTTGGCGTATATTGTAATTCGTATATCATGGAACTGTGCAAAATATATTAGAAGAGTACAGGTAAGTATAAATGAAAAAATAGTTAGACATATTTTTAGAAAAAAATTATGATGCTTGTAATGAATTTGTGTGTAAACAAAATTTCCGAGAACGATAACTTGAGAAAGGTCAAATCGATATTAAATTTGCATAAAAAATAGTGTAGCTTCTCGGGCGTAATATCTTTGATATTTTTTAAATGTAAAATCATAACTTAATCATATTTTTAGAACCTACTTACAAAACTATAATAGCCAAATTTTTTTAAAACTAGAAGTAATCGGGGTAAATTTAGCCCCAGAAAATATTATAAGTCATGAACCTAGATATTAGTTTTTTTCAAACAGCAAAATCGGCTAAATTTATGTTTTCATATAAAATATTTTTTCCACTATACGCACTAAAAATTCAAATGTTTTTATATCGACAGATTTTTTTTCAAACCTACATAAATGTTATTTACATTTATATAAGGTTAATCTACGGAAGTGAAATGACTCCTTAAAAGCAAAATTTAAATTTTAAGTTTTATAGTATAAAATAGTAAAGTCTAGTAAAAAAAGTTTTAATATTTGTAAAAATGGCAAAACAATACAAATTTATTATATATTATTTATTATATACTCTGAACAAAACACATTTTTTTATCTTGACTCGTGACAACACTGTTCAACCTTTAATTTTTGGAAAACAGTGATTCACTCATTTTTTTTAATTTTCAGGCTGCATCTGTACCATATGGTATTGCAGCAGGCTTTAGACTACGATCAGAGCCTGGACCATTGTCACTGGCTTCTTGGTATGATAGAGGAGGATTCCCAGATCCTTTCAAGAATTTTGTGGACCGATGAAGCCACGTTTCGTTCCGATGGTGGGGTAAATTTACATAACTTATATTATTGGTCGTAATATAATACTCCTTGGATGCAAGAAATTCAGATTCAAGGCCGCTGGACCATCAATGTTTAGTGTGGCATAATAGGTGGTATAATTTTAGGTCCAATAAGACAGAGCATGATTTACCAACATGATGGCTGTCTGGCTCATTTCTCTGTCAATGTCAGAAAGTTCCTAGACGATCGGTTTCCAGGGAGGTGGATAGGTAAAGGTAGTTTATTACCCTGGCCCCCTTATTCCCCAGATTTAACTTGTCTGGATTTTTATTTGTGGGGACGACTATAGGACATGTTGTTTAATATCAGACCAACAACGAGGGAGAACCTTATCAACTGGTTCCTCTGGGACATCATGGGATAAACGGTTTCCGAGATACAGCTGGCCTCCTTTTTTAGTTTAGTTTAGTTAGTTGATTCAAGAGAAAATATAATTAATATGAGGAGGCATGGATGATGGAAATCCACTACCGTGGCAGAAGGCTATTTGGAAGTCTCAACAGAGAACAAAAAACAAATTTCAAATAAAATATTTTAAAGTAGTACAACTTATAATAAACAGTGTTTAAAACTGACATCTCCTCTAAATGTAAACAATCCGACAAACTATTAATTCAATATAAACGTTATAATCAACAATAAATAATTGTTTAATAAAATAATAATTTAAAAATATAATGTTATTTTAATTGGTGTAAAAATGTGCATAAATGTAACATGTAAATGCAGCTTAGGAATTCCGAAAATCACATTTGACATATTTTAAACTTCTAATTTGTGATCGATCAGATCTAATCTGAAGTAATTTGTAATGATATTATTATATTATATTATATTACTTTTCTTTACAGTTGCTGTAACATTTTTTTGTATTTTCTTAATGATAATTAACATTCTAGGATAAGCATATGGTGCACCTAGAGGATTGAACCCCCGTATGTGCAAAAAGATACAATGTCTAACAATACAATCTTATATACAACTGTAACTTAAAAATAAAATAAGCTTAAGATTAAAAGAGACTGTCAAACTTATTATAGTTTTTATAAATGAATTCCCTAGCTAAAGCAACGCTAAATTTCTTTAAGTTATTTAAGTTTTTTATATATGCAGGAAGTAAATTATAAATTTTTGGAGCCAGATAGCTGATAAATCTAATATTAATGTTTCTATGACTATTTGGTATTGTTAAATGTTGGATTGTTTTATTACGGGTGTCATGAGTGTGATTCACATAATTTTTAAAATTTGAGGTTTTGTAAGCAAATACAGAAGTTGATAAAATGTAAAGAGATCGAACATTAAAAATGTCTTCTGAATATAGCAAATGAGTGTGACATAGTTTGCCCTTTCTATAGATAATTTTCAAAATGTAGTTTTGAACAATATTTAAAGGCTATGGTGAATTTCTGTGCAGACCGCCCCATACGATTATACCATATCGTATAAGAGATTCTACTAATGCTTTATATAAAGAAATTAACAACTTTATTCCCAGAATTTCTCGTAGAATGTAAAATTTATGAATAAGCTTCTTAATACTATTTGTAAGCTTTGAAATATGTGGTCCCCACTTAAGATGTTTGTCAATTGTAACTCCTAAATACTTAATAGATTCAACTTCCTCAATACCACAATCTAAATTGTCAATTTTAAGGTCATGGAAGTTTGGACGATTCGAGGCTGTAAGAGAAAAGGCAATATATTTTGTTTTGGAAGTATTTAAACTAAGTTTAAAAGAATCTAACCAATCCTTAACCTTCTTAATGCCGACTGAAGCTACTGCTCTCACTTCACACCATGTTTCACCCATGAATATCACCGCTGTGTCATCAGCATATGATAAAACCACCCCATTTAATAGTTCTATATTTGTCAAAGAATTGATGTAGGTAATAAAGAGAATGGGACCCAGAACAGTTCCCTGTGGAATACCAATCTTAACTGTCATTGGATCACTCAGAGTCTCATTAATTTTAAGTATCTGTTGCCTATCGTTTAAATAACTCTCAAATAGATGTAACACGGTCCCTCGTAGCCCATAGCTATTTAAAATATTCAGAAGCAAGTGATGAGGAACAGTGTCAAATGCCTTTGCTAAGTCCAAGAAGACAGATAGACATTTTTTGTTGGTGTCAAGTTGGTGTGTTATATGTTTTGTAAGTTCATAGATTGCATTTTCAGTGCTAATACCTTTAGTAAAACCAAATTGTCTACTAGATAGGATGTTATTACTTTGGAGATAATTGATAAGTCTATCTTTGACACATTTTTCAAACATTTTTGAGAAATTATTAATTATGCTAATAGGTCGATAATTTGTGATATTAGTTTTATCATCTGTCTTAAATATTGGGGTCACAATAGAAGTTTTGAATTTACTTGGAACGTTACCTGTTTTAAATATCAGATTAATAATATATATTAAAGGGTCAATTATAAACTGATGAATTGATTTTATTAGCTTTACATTTATATTATCAATGCCAGAGGCACAGTTATTTTTTAAAGAGTGAATATGTTTAATAATTTCATTTCTGTTGACTGGTTTTAAAAACATTGAGGACTGCTGTTGACAGTTAATATTGGCTTGAACTGTGGGGGATTTTAAAGACCAATATTTATAAAGAATTGGTTACAAAAGTTAGCCATATCTGTTTTATTTAAAATAAGAGAATCATTGTTCTTTATTTGGATCAGTTTATTATCTTTAGCTTTATTTTCGTCAGTGGCCACAGATATGATCCTATAAATTTTCTTGATATTGTTTTGATTTTTTCTATTTGTGTTTTGTAATAATCATACTTACATTTATTTATAATTCTGCTAAGGCTATTTCTGTAGTCCTTATTTTTTACTGTCAAGTTCATTGTAATTTGTAAGTATTTTTTTTTAAGTTTATCTCTTTGTTTTATAGAGTTTATGATTCCATTTGTTATCCATGGCTTTAATTTATTTTGAATTTTTACTTTATACACTTTTTTTACATTAGATTTATTTATAATGGAATCAATTGTTTCATAAAATTTTTCTGTAGCCAATTCAGAATCATTGCATTCTATGACGCTTAACCAACTTTGTGCTTGAATCAATGTAGTGAGAGTTTGAAAATCAGTTTTCATAATAGAATTAGTTGTATATTGAGGCTGTACATGGTTTTTTAAATTTTGTTTATCAATGTTAATCATTATTGGAAAGTGATCAGTGATTGCTGAGTTCAAAATAAAATATGAATATTTTAGAGAGTTAGTTTTTAGTTTTTTTCTGATAAATACATGATCCAAGCAAGAAGAGGTAGAATCAGTTATTCTTGTAGGACTATTAATTGCCGATATAAATCCAAAATGATTCAAGAGAGAAATGTAAGAAATGACCTGATTATTCTCTTGATCACATAAGTCAATATTGATATCCCCTACTAGTATATCAATTTGTTTGGGTTGATATTCCAAAAGATATTTCTCAAGGTCTTCAAGAAAAGATTGTAGATGTGTTGAGGGGGGTCTATACAGACAGAGCACTCTAAAACCAATGCAATCAATTTCAAAATTTACTTCTACGATACTCACATTAGACCTATACAATTTGATGTTAATGATATTTACATTCAAGAGTGACCTTACAAAAACAATTACTCCATCACTTTTATTAATTTGATTTTCACTAGAAAAAATATTATAACCAGGAATACTATATATCACAAAAATTTTACTTATAAGCCTCAAGTAAGGATACTAATTCATTAAAGTTTTTATTTATACTGCGAATATTGATATGCAAAACGTTGAGAAGTTTATTACCTAAATTCAGATTATCATCGAGTTTATCACAGTCGATTCTTTTTTCTTGAATATGGGATTGAAGTAAGTCTAGTTCTTGTAGTACACTGACTTCTGGATATTCAGTTCCCATAACCATAATCAATCTTGCTTTTCAACACATTAATTATAATCAATAAAAATTTAACTTACGTCATTTTACCCTCCTCATTAAACTGTATTTGCTAATACATAGGTACGTAATTTATGCACGCTCATAGGAGTTTTCCGCACTGGAAGGTTACGCACTTAGATATGAATAATTCACCTCTTTCGAATCTATTTTAAAAATTTTCGTCCAGATGTTAATTAGGATTCTCGTAGGCCATAAAAGTCTTCACCTAGAAATACGTTTTTGTAAAAATCAAGCTCATCTATCAAATTGTAAGTTTAAATACCGTTTGTCTGACGAAGGTACAGTGTTAGCGAAACATATGGCACTTGTTGTGAATAAAAGTGAAAATCTAAAACAATTTAAAGTGTTTTACTTGATTTTCATCAAGTAACGATCCAGTCAATCAAGTTTTCTTAGGGGGTTTATGAGAAAATTATCTTTCATCTCTTAAATCGAACTCATTGAGGTGTTTTGAAAAGGTTGTTGGTACTTCAAATACTTCTTGGCAGTATTTGTTTCAGTTCTGGGTATTAGTTTATTGGATTCGGCAACACCGTTTCACAATGTGAATGACTAAATACCTTTTCAATTAGCTTCTTGTAGTGTTAATGTATCAAAATATATAAATATGAGTAATAAATTCTGGTCAAACCAAAATTATATAGATATATTTGTTCACCAGGTCACGGGAGTACTATTCGTATTACCGAATTTCATTTAGTAATGGTAATTAGTAATTCGTTGAATTGATATTGACCGGTTGCACGTCATTAATCTCTTCACCTTACGTCTAACATCTCATTGTTTTCAAACCTGAACAAATTGCACTTGAATGATTCAATTTGCATTAGCATCTTCGCTGATCACGAGAATTACATTAGCATGCACATGGCATAGTCAAAACTTACAAGGTTCATTATTGCTTTTTATCATAGAAACCCACGTTTTTCAAAACATGTCAATTTTTACCTTACTATTGCAAGAGAATTAACACCATTAAATTTTGGATGAGAATTATAGGAACACAGACACAATCAGAAACATTAAAAAATATGATTAAGATAAAAATAATTTCATTTCAAAGTTCTTTCTGTTTTAGTGACCACTCTGCTGTAAAACGGGTAAAATTATCCTTTTTCAAAAAAAAATTAACCTTTTTCAAAAAAAAAAAAAAAACTTCACTCTTTTTGTGCGTTGGAATATCAATAAAAGATGAACAAAAATTGCGTCGGCGAAATTTAAAATTACGCCTGTAACATTTTCAAGAAATCGGAAAATTTCCTTTACCCGGGAAATGGGCAAATTTGCTCAGCTCTAGAACTGGAAAGTCCAGAACATCCTCTGGGTCGACCATCGGTTGCCCGAGGAACAAATGCCTTATGCGATCCAGTGCCTCACAGTAGCACACAATATGTACAGGGTGTCCCATTTTCACGACAATGTCCTACTTTGTCGTAAAACTAAAGATGCCGTTTATTAAATTATCATAGCCCTTTTGGTTTTTAAGATACAGGGCTAAATTTAAAATATTGCATTTTCAGGCCCTCAACTATCAGAAAACTTATCGAAAATGTGAAAACTGTTTCTTACATAACTTTTCCCGTAGAACTCAATTCCGCCTTCGGAATTAGTATATAGGGTCAGGTCAAAAAGTTATCAGACCCTACTTTATTTTTTTAAATTGAACACCTTATATATTTATAGACTATAAAAATTGTCTTTTTTTTATAGTAGACTATGGCTATTTTTTATGATAACAAACAAAAAAAGTCGATAAACTGCTTTACCCGTAACTTTCCTCGTTATAAACTATTACTTTTATTAGGAAGAGTGAAGTGTGATCCAAGTTAGGTTAGGTATACTGTCTCTTCATTTTTATTAGGCGCCATTTTGTTCCATCATGTTGGATCACTACCAATATGTTAACAATTTACCCTTTCTACCTACGCCACACTTGACTTTGACAATTTAAAAAAAAACTTTTATTTTTTTTACGGGATCCTAACCCCAAATACTACTCCACTCTAATATAAAAACAATAATATCTGGTAAATATCTGCGGACTAACGTTGTAGGTAAAGACTGATATTATGAGTTTCATGCAGGATATACAATCTATATTTATATGTATCCTGAGGATGCAACAATAGAGTAGCGAAACGTCGACAAACTAAAAAAAAAATTGGTTTTTTACTGGATCCTAACCCCAAATAATACACCACCTTAACATAAAAACAAGACGATCGTTAACGAAAATCATTTAGAAACCTAATATCTGGGAAATATCTGCTGTCAAACGGAATTTGTAAAGACTGATAATATGGGTTTCATGCTGAATATAGAATCTAAGATGCAACCATAAATTTGGGAAACGTCGACTATTTAAAAATGAGAGAAAATGGTCGTCAATTTAAACATCACGTTTAAAAATTTGGTTTTTTTTTAATAATGCTATTTTTTGTAGTCTGTAAATATACAGGGTGTTCTATTTAAAAAAAATAAGTAGGGTCCGATAACTTTTTGACCTGACCCTGTATACTAATTCCGAATTGAGGCGGAATTGAGTTCTACGGGAAAAGTTATATAAGAAACAGTTTTCAAATTTTCGATAAGTTATCTGATAGTTGAGATACGAGGGGTGGCTGAAAATGCAACATTTTCAATTTAGCCCTGTATCTTAAAAACTGAAAGGGCTATGATAATTTTGTTAACGGCATTTTTAGTTTTACGAAAAAGTAGCACATGTCGCGAAAACCGCAACTATCTTATCTATAAAAATAACAGAGTTACTCCGCAAAAGTTCCCAAAATAGGACACCCTGTACAGCTGTCTCATTTTCCCTACCGCAGGATCTGCTTGTTAGGTCACCAGCGTGTACCCCTAACTTATGCAGGTGGCCCTTGATTTCTTCTTAGAAAGAACAGATTTCCAGTAAGTAAACCATCAGTTTCCTTAATAAAGGTTTTGTTGTATATATGTCCATTACCCATTTGTTTACCCAGCCTTATACTGTACACTTATATACTCCAAGGATGGGCTCTGATCCGAAAAAGGCCTCTGATGAGCCTATTTTTGCGAGCTCATCAGCTTTCTTATTACCTTCGACGCCACTATGGCCTAGAACCCAGAACAACGTGACAGTGTTCCGTTCAGTCAGTGCCCATACTTCGTCTAGGCATTCCAACACCAGTCTAGATGTTACATTTGGACACTGAAGTGCCTTTAGGGCTGCTTCAAATAAAAAAATCAAGCGGCGTAAGGTGGAGTGACCCTGGAGGCCATCTAATGGGGCCATTTTCTTCTCATCCAGCTCTCTCTGAGCCTCTCATTCAAATAATTTACAACAAGTCTGCTGTTATGTAGCGGGGCACCATCCTGGTGGAAAATTATTAGGCCAATATTGAGTGGTAGTTCTTCCAACCAGTTTTCGATAGGGTTTTGTAAATAATCTAAATATCTTTCCCCGTTTAATGGCCTATCGAAAACTATGGGCCCAATAATTTGTGTGTCAATTACTCCCAACCAGACATTGAAACCAAATCGTCCTTGATATGCGCTTTCTCTCATAATTTTGGGATTTTCTTGTGCCCAATAATGGGTGTTATTGCAATTAAATAAACCCAGATTAGTAAATCTGGATTCATCCGAAAATACAATTTTCTGATGAAAAGTATTGTCCAATTGTACCTTTCCAAAAACTATTTGCAATAATGCAATCATCTTTGAAGATCATTTTGGCACAAACGGTGGTGAATTTGATATTTGAAAGCTTTGAATTTATGTTTTTTCAAAATGCGGCGAGCTGTTTCCCGAATTACACCAATTTTTTCATCAATTTATCTCAAAGAAATCGTGATATCTACCTCGACAACTGCCAATACATTAATTTCTGCCTCTTCGTCAACAATTATTATCTCATTGTCTGGTTTATTTGGTTCTCTTCTAATCTTTCGGCATACAACTGAGCAGCCTGACTACTATTTTTTTTGGCACTCTTGGGTACATAGTAATTCAGAACTAACCAATCTACTTTCATGTCAAGTAAATGTAGGGTAAGTAACCATTGGATATTTGTTATGTGGACGACATATTTATTATAAGGCAACATGGCCATATAGAGCTCGAAAAAATTCTGACCCATGTAAATTCAATGCATCCCAGAATACAATTTACTCCAGAGTTAGAGGAAAACAACACACCTCTATTTTCAGATGTTCTGGTCACAAAATTGCATAACGGACATTTCGAATACACCGTGTATAGAAAACTTCATCTTCAAATTTGGGGAACCTCCTGCTGGTTTCCCAAATTTGAAGATGGCCCCGTGAAAGTCGCCTTAGATCGGCACTGTCTGCTTCCAGTAGGCTTCGAATTTCTTTAGTTCAAAGCGTCCCCAAAAGTTACCTTAGATTGGTGCTATTTACTTCAAAGAACTCGAACTGTAGGTTTAGTGAATACATTTTTAGAAAAAAACCGTGTTTTTAGCACGTTTCACTAAGCTGCCGACTGCGCCAATTACGTTGTTTCCTGAGGAAAAACACTTTTTCAAAAATTTAATATTATTTTAAAACTGAAAATTTACAAGTTTTCGAAACGAGAGCGGACTAAGAAGTGATTCAACACCGTCCTTTGCTTCTATTTATAATACATACATGGAAAAAACTTAAGAATGATACAGAAAAGTTTTGCAAACAAAATATATTATTTATAGTTGGAATAATTAAACATTTGCCTTTATAGTCTAAAATTATATTATTTCAAAAATGATTTCATGATAATACAAAATAAAATCGACTACTGAATAAGATACAGGGTGAAGTCAAGAAATATGTTTTTTAGTGAATTTAAACACCCTGCAGCATAAACTGCCTGCAATTTTTAAACTGTATATAGGTAACTTTGAAGCCTGATTTTTTAAAAACATTTTGTTTTTTGGATGATCAACGTCTCTTTCTTTTTAAAGAAAGTACAGCAATATTAGTATGGTGATGTTTTACCCGTATTTCTAGTATGCCCGTAAAAACGGGACATCTAGAATGCTTTGAAATTTGAAGTATCCCGGCATGAAATGTCATGACAGATGTCATTAGGATTAATACTGAGAGAAGTGTTTTTATATTGTGCGAAACGGTACGATAGACAACGCCAATAGAGCCATTGGTATGCAACAAGCTGGCATGAGTCAAGCAGATGTTGCAAATGCAGTTCATGTTTCACAAAGTGTGATCAGTAAATTAAATAAACGATTTCAAGAAACCGGTTCTGTGTCTGAAAGATCTCACCCTGGAAGACCGCGGTCTACCACCAGAATGCAGGACCGTTTCGTTACTTTAACAGCACGAAGAAATACGACTAGACCAGTGATTTAAGAAGAACCAGCGGAGTTCAGGTCAGTTATAGAACTATCATAAACCGCTTACATGCGGTCAATTTAAGGGCAAGAAGACCTTGGCGCTCTGTCCGTCTTACTATGGAACACAGTCGGAATCGCTTAACATGGTGTCGAGAAATAATCGGTTGGAATATAGAATGGAACGACGTCATGTTCACGGATGAAACCAGAGTGAGCTTGCATAGTGATGCAAGGCGATTGAGAATTTGGAGAGGTGCATCCTTACGGAGGTGGAGGAATAATGGTTTGGGCTGGGATCTTTTACGGTGCTCGTATTCAATTGTACTTATGCGACGGTACCATGAATGGTGAAACTCATTGAAACGACATCATAAATGATATCGTTGAAAAACTCAGGTAAAATTTTAAACCTAATTTTTTATTTCTGGATGACAACGCTCGCTCGCATAGAGCTAGGATTGTACTTGATCAAATCCAGGAGAACAAGATTGACATTTAAGATTGCCAGCAAGATCACCAGTTCTTAATGCTATAGAAAATGTCTGGGATTTTTTGAAAAGAGCCATTCGTTCACACCTTCAGCCACCGAACACTCTACAGGAATTACGAAACATTTTACCTGTTATATGGGATCAGCTGCCTCAAGACAATTGCATAAAGAGCCTAGACGTATTCAAACAGTGATAGAAAACAACGGCCTTCATATAGAATATTAGTTCTTTATGTTTTTCTTTTTTCCATTAAGTTGATCCCATTTTTTTAGGTTTGTTTTTTAAATTTATAAATTTTCTTTATTACTACCGACCATGAATAAATTTGTAAAAGAGATGTTTTTCTAACTTAACTTCAACATCAATAACTTCTTTCCATATGAACAATAATCTGTGCCAAATGATGTCTTTACCATTTTAAAAAGAAAGTCAGTAACCCTATTTCGAAAAGAATTTTTAATATTAACATTTTTATGGGTGGGTAAGAGAAATACGGGTAAAACATCACCATACTAATATTGCTGTATTTTCTTTAAAAAAAAAGATACGTTGATCATCCAAAAAACAAAATGTTTTTAAAGAATCAGGTTTCAAAGTTACCGATATACAGTTTAATAATTGCATGCAGTTTATGCTACAGGGTGTTTCAAAAATTCACTAATAAACATATGCCTTGACTTCACCCTGTATCTTATTCAGTAGTCAATTTTATTTTGTATTATTATCATGAAATAATTTTTAAAATAATATAATTTTAGGCTATAAAGCAAATTTTTAATTATTCCAACTATAAATAATATATTTTGTTTGCAAAAACGACCTTTTTTTTTCATTATCCCTAACTTGTTGCATATGTGTCAATCGTTAACTCTAAATAGAAATGCTTAGCATTATAGGGGATGTAACTTCCTACAGGTAACTTTTTTTGTTTAAGCTGAAATATCGGGAATTACGCATACATTTAGGGGAAGTATAATAAACTAAGTTTGCTACGGCTTCTCATTTCGCTTAAAATAGCCTATTATTACTAAACGACTTGCCATACTTTTAAGCTTATTACTAAGATGTACTTAAACAACTGGCACAATAATTTTACTTATACCATGTCACAAATGTATTTTTTACTATTTTTCTGGCCTACTAAAAAAGATGTAAATGATGGTCGATTTTTTTTTCCAGCTCGATAGTGCCAGGTCCAGTTCAACAAACTAACTCTACAATAGTTCTAAGACTACTGGAGACGGTATTGATCAGCCGAAACGAGCCCTTAGTTAAACGCTACGTCGCTGATTTAAAACTTCTAATCACAAAGGACAGCGCACTAGAAATACTTGTCGTCATTAGCAGATGGTTGTACACGCCTGCAGTTCACGAACGGTTAAATTATGAACCTTCCGCCCCCCCTATGGTTGATAATGACGTCGAGAGTAATGACAGTTGGGTAAGTTATAAAGGGTTTTTTTTTATTCAAAATTAACAACTTCCATTTGATAAATAAAGGAATTATATTCTGATGATATCATTAAAGTTAAAAGTATTTGTATTTACAGACTACAAAACGGTCTTATTTTCTAACATTTTGGGCAAAGTTACACTAATTCGAACTGGGATACAGGATGGTCCAACAGTGCGTTTGAGTCCAATAGCTCGGTTATGGTGGGAATTAGAAACAAAAATTATACGAAAATTGTAGTGACTGCTGAGAGCTACAACCTAAAATTATGTTCCATTATACAGGGTTGTGGAGAAGTTTGCCACAAACCAAACTTTCTTTTTTTTTAATAGAACACCCTGTAATATGTTTTATTTTCTCCTTATTTTTCATCCCTTTTTGGTCTATACAGAGTCATTCAAGATTTATGGCCACTTTCCGAAAATATCAGAGGTACATTTGACGCCCTGTATTTTTTTTAATGCGTTAGCATAAATCATTTTAGCATGGTAAAAACTTCCAAATGTGGTCTTCTTTCAACTGTCGTATTTTTCTTTAGTATTCTTTAATAACGGTATACAGGGTAAATAAAAATTTTGCATGCAAATTTTTTCGATTAATTTAAATGGAACGCCCTTTATATTAATATATTTTCAGATTCCTCCTTTTTGACCATTCACGCAATATAGGGTTTGTGGGGTCTATACAGAGTCGTTCAATATTTATGCCTACTTAACGAAAATATTAGAAGTACATTTGAAGTTAAGAGACTACCTGTTTTGACTAGTTGTGTAAATAACACAAAAAAGTCAGCTCTCTTTGAATTTGTTGTTGTGCCCAGTGACAAAAATTTTATTTTTACAAATGAAATTAAAGTGCCAAAAATACAATTTTGAATTGTCAAGTAATCCTGGTGCTAGAGTTTTGTATTAAAGACTAAGTACAGTTTCTATTGTAAGACGCAAAGATGAATTTTATTTGACAAGAAATGATCGATATGATAATGAAAAGAATTGTTTGTTAGCGACACGAATCCCAAAAAGTGTTCTGATAGAAAGCAACCAGACAGAAGCGCTTTTGAAAGGCTTATGCAACGGTTTAATGAGTCGGGAAATGTAGAATACACGAAAACTGCTCGAGCTAAACCTGTTTTAAATGAAGAGAACGAGTTAGCAGTAAATTTAAATGTTATAGAAGACCCACATATCATTACTACGAAAATCCTCACCGCACAACTAGTCAAAATGGGTGGTCTCTTAACGTCTGGGGTGGAATTGTTGGAAATTTTGTCATCGGTCCGCGTTTTTTTGAAGAAAGGTTTATTGTACAGGGTGTTCCAGCGAGGACTGAACAGGGACCTATTTTCGACCTTCCTTGTATTTTGGAAAAATTCAAAATAGCCAATCGATGTATTTTTTCTTGTAGAATCCAAAAATGTCATCGAAAAAATATTTGAACCAGAAACAAAAGAGCTACGCTATGCATCAGGTGTTTTTTAAATGGAATGTATCGTTTTTTATACGATTTTTGGAAAGAGTGATTTTTTTTATGTCCGTTCTGATTAAAAGATTTGATTTTGCGATAGCTGTTTATATTACATTTTAACGTTTTACAAACTAAAATTTTAGCTTCACCTGTTTAAAATATACGATAGGTTGGTATAGGTGATCAAGGTAAAATGACGTTTGAATGCTTTGTCAATAAAAATTGACATTATTTTAATTATCGTCGAAGTCTTCACCTAAAAAATATATATTTGACTCTGATCGAAATGAAATACTCTTTGGACGAGAGCACAGATTGTTATGCTATTTTACAAGTGCCAAGAAAATGCAAGAGAAGCAAGAAGATTTATTGCAAATTTTCATAGAAATATATCCATCAATACAATTCTAAGGATAAAAAACCTATTTGAGGAAAATAAAACTTTACATGATAGAAAAAGAAATATACAAAGAAGAAGAAATCGAGACCAGGCCATTATAAATTATTTTCAATTTCAATTTTTAATTTCCACTTCAGCACCTAACACCGGCACAAAAAGAACTTCGCTTCCAATTTGTTTCTCAAATGGTAATTCGGCAAGAAAACGAAGACCCTGATTTATTCAAAAATATTGTGTGCACCGACGAAGCTACTTTCACAACATCGGGAGTATTCAACGGACATAATAGTCACCACTGGGCCGTTGAAAATCCAAAAAAGTTCCAGACTATTAAATTTCAAGGGAGGAATTCTATTCATGTTTGGTGTGGGATAAAAAACAATAAAATTTTGGGACCAATATTTTTTAACGGGACTTTAAATGGGCACAGATATTATGAGTTTTTAGGAAATGAAATTGAAAATTTTTTGGAAGAATTACCATTGGCAGAATATCAGAATTTAATTTGGCAACATGATGGGGCGCCTCCTCATGCCGTGCATGATGTGGTTCAATTTTTAAATCGGCGCCATAACGAATGGATAGGGCGAAATGGAACATATGCTTGGCCGCCCAATAGCCCCGACCTCTCAGTTTTGGATACATTTCTTTGGGGCCATTTGAAGAACGTCGTATACAGACAACGAAACGAAAATATTCAAGAGATCATGGGAAAAATTGTCGATGAAATAAACCGCCTTAACCAGGAAAATCATATTTATTTATTTATTTATTACAAACTCAACAGATTTACAATCCAATTACAGAATAGGAGAAATATTCTTAAGTTTAAAATAGCAAACATTAATATGAAATTATTTTTGAAATAACTCGCACAGTTTTTTCTTTAGTCTAGGCATACCTATACTAAATAAATCACAATCACAACGAATTTGATTATATAAGTTACACATAGTAATTATTGGAGAATTTAGGTAGTAATTCGTACGAGCACTATCTACATAAAAAGTCAGAGGATTTCTGGTTCTATAACTAGGTACATAAAATCTAATTTGGGCTAATATATCAGGATCGTTAATCAAATTATTCAAAACTTTATATAAAAATATAATAGAGGCCATATTCCTTCGATTCTCTAAGCTCTTAAGATTATATCTATTCATTACATCCGCTTTTGGTATATGTAGCTGGTATATGCCAGTTTCTTTATAGTATATATATCTTAAAAATCTATTTTGTATTTTCTCAATGGAAAATTTATGGTTTTCATAATACGGGTTCCATATTATAGAACAATATTCCAAGACATTTCTTACATATGAAACATATAAAGTTTTAATACACGAAGTATTTTTAAAATCCTTACAGTTTCTAACTATATACCCATACATTTTAGATGCTTTATTTGTTATGTTTGAGATGTGCGCCCTAAAAGTCAATTGAGAATCGAAGGTTACTCCCAGATCCCGCATCTCAGCAACCCGTGACAGTACTGTTTCATCGATAACATAACTATAATTATAATTTACATTTTTTCTACTAAAACTTAGTACATAACATTTATTAATATTAAAGGGTAAGCAATTTCTAATTGACCAATCATACAGGTTACTTAAGTTTTCCTGAAGAATCCTACAATCATCCATACTTTGTACTTTCAAATACAATTTTAGGTCATCAGCAAACATTAATATTTCACAACAATTGGTTTCCTTAACTAAACTATTAATATACAAAAGGAACAGCAGCGGTCCCAGGTTGGAGCCCTGCGGTATCCCAGAGGTAGCTTCAAAGTATTCAGAATAATGGCCCCTAACAACCACTCTCTGTTGCCTTTTTTGCAAGTACGACCGAAAGAAACTAACTAAGTTTATATGAAATCCAAATTCTGTATGGAGCTTATCCATGAGGATGTGATGTGATACTCTGTCAAAAGCTTTAGCAAAGTCAGTGTAAGTCACATCTACTTGGCATTTACTGTCAAGGCTTTCGGCTATGTACTGGGTAAAGTTACATAAGTTGGTGCCAGTTGATTTTTTATTTAAGAAACCATGTTGCCTTGCTGTGATTTTATTGTAAACAGATGAATATACAAATTTATATATAATGGATTCAAATATCTTTGCTGGACAAGATAGTAAAGCAACTGGTCTATAATTTTGTATATCAGTTTTATCACCTTTCTTCAGCACGGGGCATATCTTAACTTCTTTCCAAAGTTGGGGAAAAATACTAGTTTTTAGTGATAAATTGAACAAAATTCTAAGGGGTTCACTAAGGAATCCTATCATACCCTTAAAAATAAATGAAGGTATGTGATCAGGTCCAACCGCTTTATTGATTTTAAGGTCCCTAACAGCATTACACACATCCTCATAGCTTACCTCTGGAATACACAGAAAATCTGAATTTAAGCATGTCGAATAAGTACTCAAATTATCAGGATAGTCATTTACGTATACAGATTTAAAAAAAGAAGCAAATGCATTCGATATATCTATGCCTTCAGAAAACTCGTCGCCATTCATGTGCATTTTTTCCGGAATTCCAGTTGCGTTTTTGGTATTTTTAATATATTGCCAGAACGACCTCGAATCCTCACTAATATCAGATTGAATTTTGTTAAGATATTGCTCATATGCTATTTTGATGTCTGTTTTAATTTTGGCTCTAAGATCTAAAAACTTATTATACGTTTCTAGGTTGCCAGTTCTTCTGCTTTGTATTCTTAACTTATCTTTGGTTTTAATATCCTTAATAATGTTTTTGTTAAACCACACAGGATATTTACTATTATGTTTGCTCTTTGGTACACATATATCAAAAATTCCGTATATTTGATTATAAAAACTTTGTACAGCTATGTTGACATCACTGAAAGATTGAAGGTCATTCCAGCATGAATTTTGAAATAACTGATACATCGCAAGAAAATCTGCTTTTCTAAAGTTATAATTAGTTAAATTAATACTGTCTTTCAGACATTTCTGTTTTGGGTTTTTAAGATTTAACTCAATTGTAAGAGGGGGATGGTGAGAATCACTTGCAACGAAACTATATGTACTCTCACAGACACCACATTCATTTTTCGTCAGAACTAAATCCAATAAGCGGTTGTTGACATTTGAAATATGATTCCTTTGTTTACAATTATAAAACTTTAAAAAATTCATTAACATATCTACCTATTGTAACAGCAAGTTTAGAAAGGCTACAAAGGGGTTATCGATGTTGTTATTAGTAGTTTTATTTTATTATTTAATAATTATTTTTTATTGAATTTCTTTTTCTATCATGTAAAGTTTTATTTTCCTCAAATAGGTTTTTTATCCTTAGAATTGTATTGATGGATATATTTCTATGAAAATTTGCAATAAATCTTCTTCTTGCTTCTCTTGCATTTTCTTGGCACTTGTAAAATAGCATAACAATCTGTAGTCTCTCGTCCAAAGAGTATTTCATTTCGATCAGAGTCAAATATATATTTTTTAGGTGAAGACTTCGACAATAATTAAAATAATGTCAATTTTTATTGACAAAGCATTCAAACGTCATTTTACCTTGATCACCTATACCAACCTATCGTATATTTTAAACAGGTGAAGCTAAAATTTTAGTTTGTAAAACATTAAAATGTAATATAAACAGCTATAGCAAAATCAAATCTTTTAATCAGAACGGAAATAAAAAAAATCACTCTTTCCAAAAATCGTATAAAAAACGATACATTCCATTTAAAAAACACCTGATGCATAGCGTAACTCTTTTGTTTCTGGTTCAAATATTTTTTCGATGACATTTTTGGATTCTACAAGAAAAAATACATCGATTGGCTATTATGAATTTTTCCAAAATACAAGGAAGGTCGAAAATAGGTCCCTGTTCAGTCCTCGCTGGAACACCCTGTACACGGATATTTCCAGTTTTTCAGGGAAGATTTTAGAACACTATTAAACCAAATCGCTACTAACGTCCGTGACGAAGTATGGTTTATGCATGACGATACCCCAGTTCACCATACAACTGACATTCATGCATTTTTTAATGAATTATTTCAAGAACGCTGGATAGAAAGAGAAGAACTGATTGCGTGGCCACCTAGATACCCAGACTTGACAAAAATGGACTTTTTTCTTTGGGGTTTAAAACAGGTTTGGCTCGATCAGATTTCGTGTATTCTACATTTCCAGTCTCACCAAACCGTTACACGATCTTTCAAAAGCGCTTCTCGAGTTTGTCTTCTATCAGTATACTTTTCATGATATATTCTAATCGCTAACAAATAATTCCTTTCACTTGCTCCTAACACATAAATGATATCGATAATTTCGTAATAACCAACAGTTTTTATTACTAGATTATTGTAATACTATCATTGTATTTATGAAATTTTTGGACTAAAATTTTTTTATTAGTGATAATTTTTATTTTTTGAAGCTTTAAGCTTTTTCAACCCATCCATGCTGGTATGAATAAATTTTAAAAAATAGATGTTGAAAGAAGAACACTTGCAATATTTTGCCGTAATAAGTTGAGATGTTCACCTCTAATATTTTCGAAAAGTGGTCATAAATCTTGAACGACTCTGTATAGACCCCGCAAACCCTATATTGGGTGAATGGCCAAAACGGGAGGAAACTTAAAATATAATAATATACAGGGCGTTTCATTTAAATTAATCGAGAAAATTTGCATTCAAGATTTTTACTTACCCTGTATACCTGGGCATCATCTGCGAGAGAATGCAGATGGCCTGTAATATATTGGAGGCATGGTGTAATGAGGTAGGTCTCACGGTTAATCCGCGGAAGACTGAGATGATCCTCTTTACAAGAAGCAGGAATTTAAGAGATTTTCGACCCCCAAGATTGTATGGTCAACAACTGACCTTGGCAAAAGAGGTTAAATACCTGGGGGTCACAGTAGATGCAAAGCTGAGCTGGAAGACGTGTCGATAAGCAGATAAGGAAGTCAATAGCGCCTCTGTGGCAGCTCCGTAGAGCGGTAGGCACAACCTGGGGGCTAAGTCCTAGGGTCATGCACTGGCTGTACCAAGCAGTCATAAGACCCAGGATATCATACGGCTCAATAGTATAGTGGCCTTCGGTGGAGAGGAAAACCATTCGTTCCAGTCTTGCAAAAGTCCAGAGACTGGCTAGCCTAGCGATAACTGGAGCAATGAGGACGACGCCGTCAGCAGCATTGGATGTCTTGCTAGGGCTGCCATCGTTGTCGACTTTCATTAAGAAAGAGGCTATGGCAGCGTACTTGCGAATGAGAGACGCAGGAGCTTGGTATACCAAATTTGAGGTTGTGGATCATGCAAGGATCTCCTACATTGTGGAAAGAGAGAACCTTTTATCTACCTACAGAGTAGCACGACCCTCAGGCAGACTAAGATGGCATAAGGGTTGTAGTATCTCAATCCCCGAAAGAGAGGACTGGGAGAGAAACAGGCTGGAATTCTCCAGAGAGGCAATTGTTTGCTATACGGATGGTTCACGTATGACACAGTTGCAATCCTCTGGTGCTGGAGTTTATATTGAGGCTACACAAACCGGGTCCAGCTTCCCTTTGGGGAAGTTTTCAACGGTGTTTCAGGCTGAGTTATATGCCATTCTAATGGCAACAATGATGAAGGAAGTCATATAGGGGGCAGAGGGAGAGATCGTCATATGCTCAGACAGTCAAGCAGCACTTAAGGCGCTCGACTCACCCATGGCGGGATCAGTTTTGGTTCAGGAATGCGGTGACAGGCTAGAGCAGTTGGCGCGACATAAAATAGTGAAGTTGGTTTGTGTGCCAGGACACTGTGGGATTGAGGGCAACGAGAGGGCAGGTGAGTTTGCTAGACTCGACGCCACCAGCCCGTATGTAGGATCAGAACCAGCTTTAGGCATCACTAGGAAGCAGATAAGAACAGCACTCGACGAATGGGCACAACATGAACTTCAACGTGAATGGGACCAGTCCGGGGTCGGGAGGCAAACTAAAGACTTCATTGTGAAGCCCGATAAGGGCCGAACAGAGTGGTTACTAGCCCGAGACAGAAAAGCTCTAAATTCCATCGTAGGAATAATAACGAGGCACTGTCGATTGAGGAGACACCTCTTTATGTTAGGCATTGAGGAAGATCCTATCTGCACGGAGTGTCAGGAAGAGGAGGAAACTCCGCTTCACTTCCTATGCAGATGTGAAGCGCGAGCGAGACTGCGACGAGATATTTTCGGCATTACGGTCTTGCACTGGGGCGAAGTTAGGGATTTTGCTTGGAAGGATATGCAGGCTTACACAGTAAGGACAGGCAGATTCAAGGATGTACACCTGGTGACGGGTGGTGGTTGAGGAAGGAGCTGGGGTAGACTGAAAGGGCCTTATAGGCCTACCAGTCAGGTCTCTAGACCTCCCCCTAACTACTACTAACTAACTAACTTTCCCGTCTCATTAAACCTTTGCATAATCTTTTAAAAGCGCTTTTCGTGTTTGTCTTCTGTCAGAATCCTTTTCGTAACAAACAATTCCTTTCACTTGCTCCTAACACATAAATCATATCGATCATTCCGTAATAACCATCAGTTTTTATTACTAGATCATAGTAATACTATCATTTGTATTTCTAAAATTTTTGGACTAATTTTTTTTTATTAGTGATAATTTTTATTTTTTGAAGCTTTAAACTTTTTCAACCTATCCATGCTGGTATGAATAAATTTAAAAAAATAGATGTTGAAAGAAGAACACTTGCAATATTTTGCCGTAATAAATTGAGATGTTCACCTCTAATATTTTCGAAAAGTGGTCATAAATCTTGAACGACTCTGTATAGACCCCGCAAACCCTATATTGGGTGAATGGCCAAAATGGGAGGAATCTTAAAATATAATAATATACAGGCCGTTCCATTTAAATTAATCGAGAAAATTTGCATCCAAGATTTTTTACTTACCCTGCATACCGTTATTAAAGAGTACAAAAGAAAAATATCGCAGTTGAAAGAAGACCATATTTGAAAGTTTTTATCGTGCTGAAATGATTTATGCTAACGCCTTAAAAAATACAGGGCGTCCTTTATTTTTATAGATAGAAAGTGTTTTCGTAAAACTAACAATGCCGTTAACAACATTTGTATAGCCCTTTTAGTTTTTATGATACAAGGCTAAATTGAAAATGTTGCATTTTCAGGCACCCCTCGTATCTCAACTATCAGATAACTTATCGAAAATGTGAAAACTCTTTCTTATATAACTTTACCCGTAGAATTTAATTCCACCGGAATTAGTATACAGGGTCCGGTCAAAAAGTTATCGGACTCTACTATTTTTTTAAATGGAACACCCTGTATATTTATAGACTATAAAATTTGTCTTTTTTTTTTACCTTTTCAAAAATATATAATAGTATGTACTTTTTCTCAGAAATACGCAAATAAATGAAAATTTTCTGAACTTAATTGCATAATTTAATAGTAGGTTATGGCTATTGTTTACGATAACAAACAAAAATAAATGTCAAATATTTGTCTCTCATCGGTTTTTAGATCGACTTTTGGTTTATAAATGTTCTTTCGGTATTTTTATTTAATTGATATTTATCAATCAATCTTTGAATAACGGCAGCATATGGAAATAATGAAAAATATGATTTATTTATTTATTTAACGTTTTCACATTTACAAGCATAATATTATAATATATGGCTAATTATCCTAATAAAATATATTTTATATCCAACTTAAATCCATTTAAAGACACATCAAAAAACCTCAATTGCTCATAATAAGTGTTAACATTATGTGCCATTCTGTTCATTGGATTAAACAACTAAAATGTTCTGCAGTGAGGTATATGAAGGAGTGGAGTATTGCGTGTTCTATGAGCTGAAACATGTACCTGCAGGCAAAAAAGGCATTCTGGACTCCTTAAGTAATTATTTAAAATTTTAAAGATGAAGCAAACATCATAATACTTCCTCCAAGTTTTTAGCGAACCCAAATTTAAATAAGATAACGTCTGATTAGCAGTTAGATAGATACCACTCTTGTTCAGCTTGAATGATGCTGTTTTACCAAATTTATATTGAATATTCTCAAGACGCTCTATGTGGACACTAGAATAAGGGGACCAAACAATATTACAATATTCCATTATTGATCGTACAAAACTAATATACAGGGTTTTAAATGCCCGAATATCTGTAAAGTCATGACAAATTCTTTTGATAAAACCCAGCATTCTGCTTGCTGACCTAATAACATTCTCATAATGATTGGTAAAAGTAAGTTTATTATCGAAATAGAGGCCTAAATCTTTAATTACAGGTAGCTCTTTTAAAGGAATGTCATTTAGTTTATAGGTTGTAACAAGCTCTGATGACCCTAGTCTGCTAACACATACTAAAAAGCATTTATCTACATTTAAGGACATCTTATTATGACAGCACCATTTGCTAATTTCATTCAAATCATAGTGAAGTAGATTCATATCTATAGGAGAAGAGACCTTAGAGAAAATTTTGAGGTCGTCTGCAAACAGTAAAAAATTACTCTTTAGATAGACACCAATATCATTAATAAAGAGATTAAATAGTAGAGGCTCAAGATGGGACCACTGAGGAACCCCTGAAGTGACACAGATTTTATCAGATAAAAAAACCTTCAACCTTTACCTGTTGGTAATGATTTGAAAGGTAAGATTTTAACCATGATAGTAAAGTACCCGATACTCCATATTGGTATAACTTAGATAATAATAGATCGAGGTCCACTTTGTCGAAGGCTTTGCTGAAGTCTGTGTAAATAGCATGTACTTCTGCCCCAGTCGACATGATATTAGAAATGTAGTTAGTATATAGAAATAAATTAGTTTCAACTGAACGTCCAAGCAAAAAGCCATGCGGTTGTGAAATAATAAGTTATTTGAAAACTTTGCTCATTTTCTGTTCAACACAGTCAGTGGCGGCGCCAGCTATTTTTATTAGGTTGGGCGATGCCCGGCAGAACTGTTTGGTGACTGGGCAAACCCAAACTAACCCAAACAACCAAAGAGTAGATATTGCATTATTTGATGAACATTATTTATATGTAGGTACTTACCTTATCTTATTACTTCAAAATAAAAAAAGGTACAGGTAAATAAAATTTAAACCAAATTTAAATCAGTTATTATTTATAAGTTTACTGAACAAAAACATGCAACAACAAAATTAAAATAAAAGGAAAAGGTTAATAGTATTAAAAAAGAGCTATTTTTCTATTATTGTGTTTCTTAGAAAAGGAATCTACAACTAAATCTAAATCCATCGATTTAATAATGGTTTTTTCAATATATAAGATACCCAAATCAGAGAGTCTTTCGTGACTCATTGTGGTTCTTAGATAATTTTTTATACGTTTTAAACCACTAAATGATCTTTCACAAGCAGCACTCGATGAGGGTACCGTTATGGCAATGGTGCATAATTTATTGATTTCGTGGAAAACGATGTCAAATTCTTGAAGAAGAATGGCTAAATCTGATAGGTTATTAATTTCTTTATTGTGATTTTCTTCATACCTTTCAATCGTTTTCGGTAGTAATTTGACTTCGTTTTCTACCGACGCTATATCACACCCATAATGACAAGCTAAAGGAAGTATTTCTTCTAAATTTAAAAATGCCGTATTTGAAGGGTTTAATGAACTAAATCCCTTCAGAACGTTGATATTTTCGTCAAATCTTCGACAAAGTTCTGAAGAGATTCGGTCAATTATTGGATAATATAAATTGTATTGAAACTCACTTTTTTTGGTTACGCATCTCTCCTCTTCAAGAGAAGTAATTTTTTCTATAATAACGGCATTTTTAAATTTAGAAGGTAATTTTCTTTTTCTTTTACTATTTACATCGTCTAAATCAATATTATTAGACAGTGCATTTTCTACAGTTATAGTCCATAGCTTTTCAAATTCAGAATCATCCCTATTAGATTTGAATAACCCTTTTAATGATTCAACTAATGTTATGCTTTTTAAAATATCACTGTCTTTGCTTTGTAAATAGTCCGATACATTTTTTAAATTCAACAAAAATTTGCAAAACAGTTCTAAGTTAAAAATAAAAGTAAAATTAATATTTTTTAACAGTCCGTTTGCCTGGGGAGCGAGCGTTATTTTCTATTGCATACTGGTTTAATAAAACTAATATAGCTGGCAGTGTTTTTTTTATTGCTAAACAGCTTGAAATATGAGAAGTCCACCTCGTTTCACAGAGTCGTTTCAGTTCTATGGGTTTCTGTTCTGGATCTAGCTCTTTTTGAATCATTACAAAATTATGGTGCACTGCAGATCCACTCATGAAAACATTCAGATTTTCCAGAACAGAAAAAAAATATTGCAGTCCTTTAAATTTTTACAAATATCTACTATTATCAAATTTAAACTGTGGTTGAAACAGTGCACATAAATCGCCTGAGGAACTTCTTTTCTCAAGAGGGTTTGTACACCAGCAACTTTACCACTCATAACGTTCGCTCCGTCATAAGTTTGTGCCACGCAATTGTTTATATCAATCTCACATTCTCTTAATCGTTTTTTTATAAACTGAAGCAAAGAAGCAGCATCTAATTTATTTGCTGCCTCAAAGCCCAAAAACCTCTCATAAATAACACCATTTAAATAATATCTTACAATTATTGATAATTGCTCAGTTTTACTTAAATCTTTTGTCTCGTCCACCATAAGGGCAAAGTAGCAGGCCTGCTTAACTTCTTTGCTGATATTTTTAATTGATAGTTCAGCCATACAATGTATTAGCTCGTTTTGAATGGAATGATAATAATCTTTTTGCAATTATGGTATTATCACGAGACATCAGATCTAATAATTCTAAAAAATTACCCTTATTTTGACTTGTTTTTGATTCGTCGTGACCCCTTAAAGCAATTCCCTGCGTAGATAAATAAATTAAACATCTAATAATAGATTTAATATAATCCCGATTTTGTTGAATTAATTCGGAATGTGCAGTACTTATTTGAGCTGCTACTGACTGATTTTTTTCCGTGTTTTTGTATGATTGCCACGCTACCATCGAACTTTTATGTTGAAAACTATTGTCGTGATTAAATCCAGCTTTTGTTTCTGAAGCCCTTTTCCAATTTTTGTAACCGTCAGAAATAAAAGTTTTTGAGGTCCCTGCGCCTTGCATCGAAAAAAATCTGCAGGGATAACAAAATACAGCATCTTCTAAAATACTGTATTCAATCCACGGGTATAGCTTATAAAAATCTGATTTAAAAGATCGAAGATCAGAACCAAATTTTGTCTTTGGGAATCGAACCAAACTTGGTTGCCTTGGAGGTTCATGTAAAGACTGAGCCAAATCATGCAGGGAAATGGGGGTTTCTTCAGCGTCGCTGGTGTACGTTCTCATTCTACCAAATAATAGTTAGGTTTTAGCAATATGTACAGGGTAAATGGTTATATTTTACTAGCTATCTTATTATGTATTGCTTGTAGAAAAAAGTTGAAGTAAGCAAAGTAAGTAAATTTAGTGCTAATTAAGAATCTGCAATTAAAAATAAGAAAAAAAACAAACTTTTTTAAATGGGACAAACTGTAGATATATTTTTATCTAAAACAAAAGATCTTTTTTTTTAGTATTTTAAAAAAGACAAAGGCAAACATACAAGAAAACGAAGATGTTTACTTTTCACCGGCCCACCGACGTGGCATGCGGAAAAGACCCATAAGTTATTTTTTTCGCACTGTGCGGGAAAATCGATTTTCCGCACTAAAAACAGGGCGGAAGATGCGATTTTCCGCACGGTTGTAGAAAAAATATTAAAATGTAGGTATGTGGTCTATTTATTTGCATGTAAAAACTTACGATTCCGATTCAAACTTGTCACTTTCAAATTCATCCAAAGTAGATATATTATCTTGATCTATGTCCTCTTTTCCATCCCCATCTTTCTGTTCGAATTCTTGCATTTTTCTTTTTTTATTATAACTGCAGCTAGGTTCATCATCACCAGGTTTACCTATATTGCTAGTCTCGCTTTTATTTGCTACGGGTGCATTGCCATCGCCAACAGGCGTTTTTCCTTGTTTAATTATTTCGGGTGAAATACTGGAATCACTTGGCTTTGGTTTAAAAAAGTCACTGATGGTGCGATTTTTATTAAAACTCATTTTAAACCACTATACAACAATACTAATTAATCAAATAATACGTGCATAAGTTTCGTAACACTGTGATTTTTAAAAATTATAAAATACAACTTAACTTACTTTACACAAAACACGAAAAATAAATACCTACTTTAAATAAGTATAAGTTTATTTGCAGGTTATGTTAAAAAATTCGCCTGGCCGGCCAGTGAATCACAAGAATCAACAAGTTGATACTGTTGACAGATATAGAGAGGTAACGCGGCGTCGATGTCGGAAGATAAAACACGGTCGATATCGCATATTCGCATAGTAAATGTAGTGATACTTATCGCTGCAGTTTTTCTTATAAATTTTATTGAATATTTTTATAGATATAGGATAGGTACCTACAACCTACATAGGATAATCAAAACTTTTTTTGTACCCATTTTATTGGTGTACCTATTATATTTTTAATTGCTTAATTTAGCAGGTTGGGCGAGCGGTTGGGCGAGAACAAATTTGGGTTGGGCGCTGCCCAACCGCGCCCACCCTTGGCGCCGCCACTGAACACAGTTCTCAAATAATTTTGGTATTACTGAGGGTATACTGATCGGCCTATAGTTGCAGATGTTATTTCTCCTGCTTTGTATATTGGAACAACCTACGATTGTGTCCGTGTGTCATGACTGATTGAAGATTATGTAAAGTGGAATAAACAAAGTAGAGGAACAATGTTTAAGAATGGAAGGAGGAATACCATCAGGACCCACTGATTTAGTTAGACCCAATTCAGCTAGTCCTCTCTCAATATCAGTAACAGGAATATATATTATAAAAAGGATATATACTGGAAGAACAGAAGGCAAGTTAAATTCATGTGGGGCACAAGAAGGGGGACTATAAACACAAGCAAAATATTTGCAAAACAGATTGGAAATGATGATATGCTGGTATGTTTTATACCGAGTAATGAAATTTTTGAAGAAGCCTCGGAATTATATTTCCAAAAGTAAGTAAGCTATTATGGCTATGAAAATGTGTATTATCATTACAAGTTTTTGCTTGTTAGATATCCAGGAAGAAGGCAACCGTTTTTTGAGATGTTTGCTCGTTTAAAAGCAAATTTAGTTAAGTACGTATCATTTGTACAACAAAGAGAACAGGAAAAAAAGAGATAGATGTTTTTTTTTAATATAAAACCGTTATTACAAACATACTATTATTAAAAAACTCTATAGGTATTTTTATATAAGGTATCCAATTCTTCGTTAGCAATATGTAACTTTCAATGGTTTACTATTGTTATTCATGACTTACTATTAAATTATATATATTTAATTTCAGAAAATTGTCATTTATTTGCGTGTTTCTGAGAAAAAGCGCATACTATTATTTTTTGAAAAGGTAAAAGGAAACAAATTTTATAGTCTATAAATATACAGGGTGTTCCATTTAAAAAAATATTGTAGGGTCCGATAACTTTTTGACCCGACCCTGTATACTAATTCCGAAGTTGGAATTGAGTTCTACGGGAAAAATTATATAGGAAACAGTTTTCATGTTGTAATGTTACACTTTTACGGTAACAAAATAAGATAAATTTATATGGTGCTATATTTATATATTGTCATTCACCAAAATGTCAGGGACTAAATTTTGGGAGTTGTCTAGATTGTTTTATTTGAAATATTATTTTACGATTCCTATTTTTCATTACTATTTAAAATAAGTACTTAATATTGTACACAACCGACAACTTGGTGTGTCATATACATATGTTTTAATTTTACAGATGCTGAGGGTCTGGTTGTTGAAGCTTTTTTTAATACCCACCATATAAAAGGACCATATTTTTATAAGAATTTCATATTAGATGTTCATTAACACATGATTGTCCAATTATCTCACCTTAATATATTTTTGTTCAAGAAACAAGTCCATTATAAAAAACATGGTTGGGCGTGAGCTGTTGTATTACAAACTAAACCAGATATTTTCACATATTTGCATTGTAGCCTGGTAACGCTAAATAAATTAGAAACATTTTATATACCACCAATTGGGTTTAATAATAGGTTATTGCCTTTCAGAATCACGTTCAGTTGATTAAATGACTTGCCTTTTGATAAAATATAGTTTAAAAAATGTCACCTATATTGTTGATTTCCTGTAAACACATGTCAGAGATTCATTAAACAAGGGTTTATGTTATTTAAGTAATCCTTCTAATGTTTGGTTTAAAAAGCATATTGTTCGTTCGTTTGTTTTACGGCTCTGCTGCAAGGCAATTCGACAGATTGCTCTCCGTCCGGGGCTCGGAGCCGTTAAATCGGCGACCCTCGAAGTCGACCCTGCACCTTATTCCAGTTTGGAGACGTTATTGGTAGGATGTCCGGATGGCGAGCTCTAAACTCCCAGTCACCCCGAATCTTTCAAATACTTCTTGATTTTTTTTCTCTTTTAAATTCTGAAATGCATCTTGGCTTCCACTAGCTGCACCTTGAGAGTACTACTGATATCACGAGATGACTCTTTCTTTCAAGCTATCCCCTTACCCCTCCCACTCCCGCCACATAAGGGCCATTACGCTAATATTCTATGTAGAACTGCGGCAGACGAACGTGATAGACTTTAGGAACAACTAGGCCTCACACGTTCACAGCGTCTGTCTGCTCCCTTTTTAGCGGGGTCGTTAGCTTCCACACTGAGCGGTTGAGTCTCCCGCTTCCCTCCCGAAATAAAGCAGCAAACACGTGGAACCACTTATGTTAATAACACAGAGGTCTGCCTTAGGCGAGACGAACCGGAAGACTAAGCATATTGTTTATTTTCGTTTTACAATTTGGGTTAACTCAAATGACAACTAATGAAGTTTGACGTTTTACTGCGGCGAGTCTAACATCTCTTTTTCATATACGCCTAAAACCCAAATAATTCCGTCCGACCACTTCAGTTTCGTTAATTATTCAAAACCTACAATTTTAAAGTTAATTATTAAGGGCGAGGCTTACGTAAAGATTAGAGGGAAATATAAAAAATATCTAACATAAATTATTCGAAAATAAATATTTAAATTCAATATATATAAAGATTTATTGAAATATTTACTGTATTCTGAGTTGCCTATCCTTTTAAAAATCGTTTATTTTTATCAAATCAATAAGGTGGAAAGAGACAAACTATAGGAACATTAAGATTAAGTTTTGCGTAGAGCACTTCCAACATGTTAGTTTTTTTAGCCAAATTCCTAATTTTTTTTAAAACATTTTTTCTTTGATAAACCTCTTGGCTCAAATAGTTTGGGAACGAGTTCTAGCTATTTAGTTTTGACTGTGGCCGTGAAAACTCTATTAAACGGCTGATCCTGTTTAAAGGTTGTTTTAAAATTTGTCTTGAACAGTGATCGAATAACAGCCAGCTCAGCGGTCATTTTACCACCTTGCATTTTATCACTATTACATTTTCATTGAAATGTGAAAGCCTATATTTCACTTTTGTGGTAGTTTTGAATCCATTAGTTTTCACATTAAGAACTTTTGGGTGAAGCCAAAATAAAAAAACAAAGCCTTTTTGCCACCGCAAGGGTTGTGGTTCCGACAGACGTTTAAAAAATTTTTGAAAACTTAAGTAGTATTCTACTTACCGAAAGTTGGTACAAACAAGATCCACTTTTACCGAAGAGGTTTTGAAGTATTTGGCCTCTAGTATGCAGCCCATCAACCAGGCCCAAGTTTGAGTTATCACCTCCTGCTTACCTGGTACCTACTTGGTGAGATTTTTTAACTTAAATTTATCAATTCGTCTTTAAATTTAATTTTCGAATTCTTATACTTATTTCTATCTATAAACATAATTTATATCACATTCTTGCATTTCCTTTAAACACTGGTAAATATTCACAAGTATAATCTGAAATAAAGGGAAATAATAATTGTATATTGTGTTTTACTGTTTCTCTCAGAATCTCAGGGGTAAAGGGTGTATAAAGGACGTAATGCAGATTCTCTTTTTTTACGTGTGTTGGCCCTCTTCCATTTTATATATATTTTTTTGACTTTCCTTCTTCATACACTAAATGAAACGGATTGAAAGGTTTTGAACTCCCCCAAAGCCAAACCACCGTACAAGCTAGCCTACAGGTACAACTCTTTAAATTGCAGTTACGTAACAAATCTTTATAACGTGACTTATAACACCGGAGTTTACGTTATAACATTTTCGCTAAGTTATCTGAAAACGCAATATTTTCAATTTAGCCCTGTATCTTAAAAACTAAAAGGGCTATGATAATTTTGTTAACGGCATCTTTAGTAGTATAAAATTACCCAAAATGGGACACCTTGTACCTCTGATACTTTCGAAAAGTGGCCATAAATTTGGAATGACTCTGTACAGACCCCACAAACCCTATATTGGAGAATGGCCAAAAAGGGAAGAATCTGAAAATAAAACAATATACTGGGTGTTTCACTTAAAAAAATGTAAGTTTGGTTTGTGGCAAACTTATCCTCAACCCTGTATAATCGAAAATAATTTTAGGTTGTAGCTCTGAGCAATCCCTGCAACCTTGGTATATTTTTTTTCAATTCCAACATACCAATAAAAGTTTATAATCCATTAAAAGAAATGACAGATGCAGTGTTGTTAGATCTACCTAAACCTGATCGAAACTGTCAGATATATTAATTTTGTTCGTCCGATATTTCTTATACACGTTTTATCAATATTTTAAGCAAAATATTTAAAAAATCGCCAAAACAAAAGTCGTATTACTTATTTATTTTTTAATTAGGACCCTAAGTTATTTTAGAAAACTTTAAAAGCATTAAATCTTGGCAGTTTTTCTAATATATGTAATAAAATACATGAAAAGGCACCTTTTGACTTTAATAAGTTCTTTGTTGATAGGGTGCCGAAAATAAACTCTAACCCTGGCACTGGTATCTCCCAACAATATGCAGATAATGTTGCTCTACAACCCGAAAGCCAATTCAAGTTTAAGGAAGTAAGTGAAGACCAAGTGAATAGGGTAATATCTCAGATCAGGAGAACTGCTATGGGGTCTGACTGCATAAACATAAATGATTGATCTCGTGACTCCTTGTATTTCCCCGCATATTACATTTATAATAAAACACTGTCTTATGTCTGGTGTTTTTCCAGAAGCCTGGAAACAGGCTGATATAATACCTGTTCCTAAAATTAACAACCCAATTGAATTGTCGCACTATCGTCCTATAAGTATACTCCCTACTATGTCTAAATTTATTGAAAAACTAATTAAGGTGCAACTTGATGATTTTATTTCAAGTAATCATTTGCTTCCTATAACACAGTCAGGTTTCCGAGCAGGACATAGCACTTGTACAGCTTTTCTTCATGTATATGATGATATATTTGTAGCTCTTGATCAGGGCAAAACAACGGTTTTGGTTCTACTATATTTTAGTCGAGCCTTTGACACTTTAGACCATTCCATTTTGTTAGCCAAACTTAAGTACTTTGGACTTCATACCTCTAGTCTTAACCTAATAAAACTATCTTTTAAATAGGTGTCAAAGGGTAAGGCTGAATTCTGCTCTATCTGAGTATGTGGAGTTGCAACAGGGGGTTCCACAGGGTAGTGTTCTTGGTCCGTTACTTTTCTCCCTGTATGCATGTGACTTCCATAAGCACCTCCGAACTTGTCGCTCGCATCAGTACGCTGACGATACGCAAATTTATCTTTTATTTGATTACACTGATGTCGCCGAATCTATTAATGCCATTAACTTAGATCTTTCCATGACATGAGTATTGGTATAGATGGTTCTTTTTTAGCTCCTTCCGATAACCAGAGAAATTTGGGAATTGTCGGGGACACTGATCTTAGGTTTGAGGGGAATGTATCAAAATTAGTACAGGCATGTTTTTATAAATTAAAAATACTCTATATGAATAAAAACTTTCTTACAACCGATATTAAACTACGTCTATGCGATTCCTTGATATTATCAATTATTGGTTATTCTAATGTGATGTTTTGGCCAGCTTTGTATCAACGAGAAAAAAGAAGTCTTCAGAAAATCCAAAATACTTGTTTGAAATTCAGCTCTGATATGAGAAAATATGATCATTTTACTCCGCTTTTGGATAGATCAAAATGGCTCACCTTGGACGATTTGTGTTACAGATAGCAACGCTTGTACATACATAGGGTGGCGCTTTCTGGAAAACCTGCATATCTGTATACACTGTGTCCCAGATTGCTTGTAATCACAGGGTTTCTCAGTAACCAGCAGAGATAGAAGTTTGCGGTTTTCGCGACTCTATGTCAATTTTTCGAGAAACTTTGAATGCCGCAAACAGAATTGTGCCACATCGTTTCGTTCCCGAGATACAGAGTGAAATAGAAATTTTGCGCTTTTGGGGGTGGTATCACATTTCGGACACCCTGTCAGATAAAGAAAAGGCAAAAACTGCTATGGATAGATATTTTTACGTAGAGTCCAGTGCTGTAGTCGAATTTTTTTTTAGACAAACCGTTTTTGAGATATAGCCCAAACTTAGTATTTTTTAAACGGGACACCCTGTATTTTTTGGTTCCAAAAAATTTGCCTTTTTTTTCTCTTTAAAATGATGTATCACACTATGCACTTTTGACGTAAACTAAGCCTTATAAACGCAATATTAAATGAAAAAGGTAAGTTGGTTTATATGGCATGGAAACAAAAATTAAAACTATTTGTTTCTTAAATATATCAAATATTGCCGTGTTTATCCTCTTATCATACGAGTTACCAATAATTCTAACAGGTAAATTAATAGATATTAAGAAGAAATGAATAATTTTAAAAATAGTCATAAGTATGATATGATGGTTTGTTTTATTGAATGTCATGAAAACAGTGATCAAGCATCTGATTTATATTTTAACAGGTAAGCACCAAGCGCTTATATTATTATGAACCTCCTTTCAAAATTTTTTTTCAATTCCACTTTGAGTTATGGACTATTTCCAAAAGCTTTTTTTATATCGTAGATATCCAGAAAGGCCTCAGCCACACAAGGCAATTTTTCGCCGAATTAAATTAAATTTAATTAATGATGGATCATTTTTAAAGCACAGGGCTAAAACATATAATAAACGAAATCACGAGAACAATGAGTAATTATTTTTAATATTAATATTAATAATTTAGTATGTAATTATAAATATTGTATACTTATTTTATGATTAGGATTACCTTAGGTAGATGGTTAGATAGGCTAGATCTCGCCATCTTGTGTATGTAGGTATCTTTGTATTTATGTATATGAAAGAAATAAAAGACTATTATTATTATTATTATAAAATGGCTTTTTCATATTTCAGATGAAAGAACCTCTTGACAGCCTTCGCCAAAACATCCTTTTGGAAATAGACAAGAATGGTGACTTTTTCCTCAAACATGCAAAGTTTGAAGACTTGCATTACCAAGATATTTTGGGCATAACTACGAGGGACAGTCTACTAGTGTCCAGTGAATTAATGGTATACTGCGCTATTATGCGTTGGGCCATAAAAGAGTGTGGAAGGAAGGCTTTAAATACCGATGAAGATGACAACATCAAGGCTATATTAAAAGAGCTCATTTATGCACCCAGGTATTTAAATATACGGTTTCGAATTTTTTAAATATACAGGGTGTTTCAAAAAAACATACGCCATCGCTTGATGAGAGATTCCTTGGACTAAAATAACACAAAAATGAATATACATATAGATCTAAAATCTAAAACGGCTTTGTTCTCAAGATACAGGGTGTTAAAGGAAAATAAATGTTTTGGTTTCTTCCCTTCAATATATTCAAACCGGATTATTAGAGTGGAATGAAACTTGGTTTCATACAAAAGTGTTATACAAAAGTTTCTTTTAAAATATAATGTTTCCATGTATACAGGGTGTCCCAATTTTGCTGGGACGACATCTGTATTTATCATTCTATTATTTGTTCTAAAAAAATAAACGTAAGTTACCGATTTAAACTATAGACGATTTCTGCTTAGTTTCCGAGTTAATTAAGGTTACGTGTGATTTTTTGAAAACTGGAGCTATTTTTCAAATCATTATAAAAAAAATAGCAAACATCTAAATTTGGGCGTTTGAGTAATATTTTCTAGTTTATAAAGCATCAATGAATAAAAAATTTTTTCCACACCTATACAGAGTGGACATACTACGAAATCAATCTTGCACCTTTTTTAAGTGAAAAAAAGTCGATTTTTTTTAAAAGAACACCCACTATGTTTTTTATTTATGCAAATGATCATAAAAATACCTATTGTTCAATATATATATTTAAAAAAACTATAGGAAGCCATGGAATGGATAATAAACTATTTGTTTTAACTTTGACAGTTAAGGTAGCCTGGGGCAAAACGATTATAAAATTTGAATAGTACAAATTAAATCATAAAATATGTATTTATTTTCTTATTTTAAAAAAACAGTTGATACCATATTAAGTTTACCGCTTCCTGAGATATGGGATTCATTTACTAAACCCGATATTGAATAAAGTATAAAAATAATGTTACATATTTTTTAAAATGTCCACAGTATCTTACATTTGCCCCAGGGCCTGGGGGCAAATGTAATAAACAGTTCTATCGTGGTATTAAAATGGCATAGAAAAACGTCTGGGGCAATTGTGAAAAATATGTTTTTTCCTATAAAATTTGCTATTTAGTTTATTGATTTATCTAAAAAAATAACAGAACTGCATAATATTAAAAAAAAATTGAAAAACAAGTCGTTGTTTAAGACGTAAAATAACTTGTAAAAAATAATAAAATATATTAACATAATAAGTGAGAATCAAATAGTCTCAACTCCAAACATTACATTACGTCGTAAACAAGTAAAAACAGAAATTTCTAAACTAAAATTTTAAAATATTAACAAATATTCATTCCAGCAAATTTATCGTTAAATGTGAATCCGGACCCTCTTCTATCTTCTGTAGGCTGTGGAAGAATGCGTAAAATATCTGCCGTGTCTACCAAAGATTTGTGTGCAATATTGGGCCAAACGAATTTATTTCTTTTTAGTCTAAGAAAATTAAACAGCCATTCTTCCCTTTCTTTATTTTTCTCCAGGAGTTTACCAACAAAATGTACAATTTTCTTTTTTGTTGGGAATTGAACAAGGACCCATTTATCTTTCTCTAGAATTGTGTCTTCAAAGGAGTTCTGATTTTCTTCTGACTGTTCTATCAGTTCTTCTAAAAAATCCCCGTCATTATCTGATTCTTCATAAATAATGGGAAGCTCATCATCAGATTCACTCCAGGAGGTAGATGCCCTCTTTTGATGAGAATGTGCAGATTTCACTTTACGTTTTAAGGTTTCTTTTTCTTTTGACTTCTGTCGTGCAGTAATCACTTCAGCACCAGCTGCCACTCCTCGTTTTGGTACTTTGGGTGAAACTTGATTTTGTTTGACACATTGTAGTAATAGCTTTTCAAAAGAAACACTTTCCAATTGAGACGTAGAGTTACTGTCAATGGCAACGTTACTTGATAATCTACTAGGACCAGGCTCATTATCATCGGAAATATTACTTAATATTGTAGTCGGACCAGGCTCATTATCAGCGGAAAAGCTATTTGATATCAAGCTCGAACTAAGCTCATTGTTAGGGATGACTGTTACATTTTTTGCTTGAACGTTTTGCGGATTAGGGATTTGAATGTTTTGTGATTCCCACCGTTTTAATGCATCAGCGTGGAACTTCTCTCTTGGTACGACTTTGTCATTGAAAGGTGAAATTCCGGCCTTCCTAAACCCATTTACAATAATACTGGGATTCGTTTCGTTCGACACTTCAGCTATAAATTTAGAAAACATACTTTTTGGTAGCTTCCTACCTATATTATGGCACTGCCACTTTACTAATTTTTCGTTCCACCTAGCTTTCACCGAACGAAAAACTGCAATATCAAGCGGTTGCAATAAATGAGTAGTCTGAGGCGGTAACTTTAAAATTGTAATGTTTTCTTGAGCTGCTCGTTCAATTACGGATGATGAGACATGTGAGGAGTGACCGTCATATAACAAAAGTACTGGTCTTTTCTGACCCAACGCAGGAGTAACCGTATTTTTAAAGTAATTTAAAAATATTTCACTGTCCATCCAACCATTCTTACTTGACGCATAAGATAGTCCTGGAAAAATTGAATCAGGTGCCTGCCATTGATCCCATACGTAAGACCCTTTAAATATTATCAAGGGGGGTGCCTTTTGTCCATCAGCACTTGTTAGTAGACAAACCGTTGTATTTTCACGGCCTGGGGTACTGATTATGCGAGCGCAAAGTTTTCCTCGCTGTCCTACGACCTTTGTTTTACTTGGGTCTATACTGAAACTACTTTCGTCAAGATTCCAGATCTGTCCGGGTTGATTTTCAAGATTTAATTCTGTTAAAGTTGACTTTAATAGCGAAAAGTAGCGATAAATTACAAATGGATCAGTGGCTTTCTTGCGCGCATATTCCACAGATTGTGGAACTTTTAAACTTAAATTATTTCTCTTCTTGAAATTTAAAAACCAATCAGTTCCCGGAACGCTATCCTTAAAAGGAGTCTTTATTTTGTTTTCCCTCACATAATTAGCAACTTGCTGCAACACCTCTTTTTTTGACAAGCCAAATCCCCACTTCTCCATAGTTTTTAGTGCTGTAGCCAATTGTTTCTCCTGTTCTTGAGTGAAGACAGTCAGTCGACCCCTAGTTTGCTTTTTTACACCACGAAGACCTTTCGCACGGCTGTATATTGTCGAATAAGGTATATTATAGGTTTTGTGTGCTCTGTAAATAGTCATTCGACCAGCCATATATTCCCGCACGGCCACTTTTACGTCTTCTTCCAAATATGAGGGATTTGGGAGCTTTTTCTTGTAGGAACGCACCATCTGTAAAGAAAATAAAAAATAATGGGGCAAAAGTATTTTAGTCATACATTTCAATTGCCCCCTACCATAAAAATATGCGAGGTAAATGTAATATATGGCATTATTAAAAAAACAGTTAATAAAACCACAAATTTAAAAATATTCTATACAAATATAACCCTTCTGTAGCAAAATAGTCAAATATATAAATTACCTACCCTAATAATGCAGATTTAAACGATTTTTATATAGACACGTGGCAAATTAAACTTTTGACCTTGACAGCAGCACAACATCGGTCAATAATACTGATCAAACTGAGGCGAGCGGCGAGGGCCCAAATTTACTAAGACATTCGGTGGGAGGTAAATATTGATGAATAACGATACGGAGCGACAAGTTTTGGTTAGAGGAAGGTATTATAGACTACCGTAAACTGGGGTTATTTTGCCAACCGGGGCAACTTTGCCTGACCGCCACTTAACAAACAAAAAATAATTATTTTTAAATCTGGCAACGCTGCTTTAATATTGTTAGCGGTAGAACACTACGCGACCAACAAGTATTATACAGTGCAAGTCTGGATCTTGGCGAAGCGGTGTGTAATATGTGCTAGTCATGTAAGTAAAAGTTTTATTTTAACGTCGTAAAATCATGTTGCTATGCTAAGGTTTGTCAAATAAAAACAATTGAAACTTGAATTCTTATTTTAACGTCACCTATACCTATGCATATATGAGTTCTATTTATGCTATTAACATTTTTCTAGATGCCAAATTTCATATAGCTTTGGCGGTTGGCAAAGTTACCCCAGATATTTATCAGATTTTTTTTTTAGAAAATGGTTCGAACATATAAGAGACAAATGGGTGCGCGGCGTTATAAAGACTATTCCGAAGAGCAATTGCAGAGAGCTGTTCTACTGATTAAAACTAATCAAATGAAATACACTGAGGCATCCAAAACCTTCAATATTCCTAGAAGAACCTTAATAAATAAGGTTAAAAAAATACATATAGGTCCTGTAGGAGCACCCCAGCTAATCTCCCCGGAGATTGAATGGTCTGTTGTCGACGTTATAATAGCCAGTTCCGAATATGGCTGCCCTTTAACCCTGACAGAATTGCGAATAGTGTTGAAGAGTCATTTAGACAAAGAAGGTGTCCGTCTAAAGAAGTTTAAAGATAATTTACCCGGTGTAGACTGGTGCAAAAATTTTATTGCAAGACACAAACATCTATTTATTATCCAACAGACATTGCCAAAACATTAAGAAAGCAAGAGCTGAAAAAACCGATGAAGAAATTAACAATTATTTCGATAATTTAGAAAGGAACGTGGAAGGAATTCCACCCAGTTCGATCCTTAACTACGACGGGACGAATCTCACGGACGATCCTGGATCGTCAAAATGTATTTTTAGAAAAGGGATCGAATACCCTGAACGCATTATGAACTCGACGAAGTCCTCAATATCTGTGATGTTCGCTGCCGCTGCAAATGGGACTTTATTAGCCCCGTATGTTGTGTATAAGGCGGAGAGATTATATGACGCCTGGTGTATCGGGGGACCCCACGGTACCCGGTATAATAGAACTAAATCCGGGTGGTTTGATCAGTACGCGTTTGAGGACTGGTTTACACAGATGGTTTTACCGTGGGCCAAGAAAATTAATGGACCAAAGGTGCTAATTGGGGATAATCTATCAAGCCATTTAAATATAACTATCATTAGAGAGTGCCAGAAAAACAATATTAGATTTATCTTCTTACCTTCCAATTCTACACATTTGACACAACCGTTGGATGTAAGTTTTTTTAAACCTTTGAAGGTAGTTTGGCGCCGAATAATAACAACCTACAAAATAAAAAATCCACGAGATAGTACTGTCAACAAAAGCACTTTCCCCCATTTATTAAAAAAACTTATTGAAGAAATAAAATTAAAAGACGAACAAATTATTCAAAACGGATTTCGAGCAACAGGCATTTACCCTTGTAACAGAGAGGAGGTTCTTAATAGAATGCCTAATAAAAGATTTGAGAAAACCAACAGTGAGATTAGCGACACCTTGTTGAATTTCCTTAAAGAAAGTAGAGCTCCTTCAGAAGCAAGCACCCCCAAAAGAAAGAAGATGGTCAAAATAGAACTTGGAAAATCTGTTGCAAGTGAGGATTTAACTTCTCGTGTTCCTGAAGAAAAGCAACGTGCAAAAAAAAATAGAAGATCTGAAGAATATGACTGGACCATTGAAAGTGAATTTGAAGACCATTTTGAATTAGATGACGTCGAGGTTTCCCAAAAGACTGATAACTACAATAACGAACCTCAGGCACATTGCTCCCGTGATACTGTCACCAGTAAGACTGATAACCGCAATAACGAGCCTAAAGCCCATTGTTCCCGTGATATTGTAACTAAAAAGACTGAAGATGAATCTAAATTAGTTAGAGTTAAAAGTTCCGATTTCCTACTTGTAGCACTTTTAGGTAAAAAACAATACAAGCATTTCGTTGCACGTGTAATTGAAAAAGAAAAGGACTGTTGTAATGTAAAGTTTTTAAGACTAAAATCACAAAATAGATTTTATTTTCCTAATATCGATGATACAGGTATTATTCTCGAACACGATATTTTGACTATTTTAGAATCGCCAAAACTTACATCAACATCAAGAGAAATATTTACATTCGAAAATTCTGATTTTACCAAATATAACATGTTTTAGTTCTTTGTTTCGTAAAGTATGTTTTAACCATTTTTGTTATCTAAGAGTTACCTAAGTATTATTTTGTAAAAAACGTTGTGTGTTGATTTGCAAATGGGTAAATGTTCCTCACTTTTCTTAAAAATATGCGTTTTTAATGTTAAAATGTATACCTGTTTTATTATGTTTAATAAAATATTTTTTAAAACACATTTAAGAGAGGCAAAGTAACCCCTCGGGACTCTTAACTTTGCCTGTACGGTTCGAAAACGTGGAAATAAGCTACTCGGCAAAGTAACCCCAAAACCGAGGTAACTTTGCCAACTTTTTTAATTTTTAAAAAACATGGTTCTTGTTAAATTTATGCCTTCTAATTTGGAAATTATACAGCCAAAGGATCAAGTTTTTATATAGTTAAAGCCAGCTGTATAATTCCAAGCAGAACCATAGATATTTAATAAAAACCAAAAATTTTGTGCAAAGTAACCCCACTTTACGGTACTATTACATTTACCCCATTTTCGCATTTGCCCCGGTTTACCTTATTCAATTTATTTGTTTTTTTAGTGGTTGTTGTTTTATTGAAATCATTTAAATTTAAAATAACTAGTCCTATAAACGTTTCCTTGTATCGGTGTTTACTGGTTCTATTTTAAAAAATGGTCCAATATTCAAGTCAATAACGACTAAATTTGTATAACTGCTACATTGAAAATCATAAAAGTCCAGCACTTGCATTAAGAGAGTATCGCCGAATTTTTTCCATGGCAAGGATACCAAGCAAGAAAATTTGTAACAAATTTGCAGTGCTTTATGAACTCATTGAGTTTTAAAATATAGAAAACAGGAAAAAGTCCTTTCAGTGTTCTCTGAAGATTTTCAAATGGTGGTTTTATTACAATTTTCCATTGTGGGAATGCATTTTAAAAAAATACTCACTACTATTCTGAGACAAATAAACATTTGGTAAAGTAAATTACAAGGCAAGGACGTCAAAGTTTAAAGTGTGGTGTGGTATTATAAACGACCGTATAATAGGACCTGTGTTTTTGACCACTATTTAAATAGACAAACAACCTTTTGAGAAAAAAAAAATTTAACCTTTAAACCTTTTCAGAAAAAAAATTATGGAAAAACTCAATGATTTGGACAAATGGACAGTATGTGGAAAATCAATTATATAGTCATTTGTTTTAAGTTTTTCCTGTTTTTCTATTTCCATGTAATCTGTTGTTATGTTATCTCAAGAAGTTTGCTTCTAATATTAATTTTCAATAATGGTTTAAATTTAAAATTTATTAGTAGAATTTTTATGATCATTTGCACAAATAAAAAACTAAGTTGGTGTTCCATTCCAAAGGAGAAAATGAGGAGAATCCAAAAATGTCAAAAAATACAGGGTGTGCCGTTTAAAATAACAAAGTTGATGGTGATTTAGTGATTTTTCGATCGTCTTTTGTTCTTGAAAATTGCCGCCATGTAAATCTTTAGAAAATTACCTATAACTTCCGTAGGAACCATTTCTTTATATCTTGAAAAAATAAACTTCTCAGGGGCTGGCAAATTATAAAAAATAACCCTGTACATTACTCATGAGTCTTTTGAAACTCAAAGCATTTCTGCACTTGGATAACGCTACTTTATCTTTTGACGACTCTTTCAACCCTTGCTTTATATAATAAATACTAATATTTTTGGGTTTAGTGTAAGAAATTAATAATTAACACCTAGAGGTTGAAAAATGATTGAGCAAAACATAATTAACCTATTATTCTTTAAATTAAAGTTAAAATTCTAGAGAAAATGAAATGAATCAAGTAAAAAAAAAGTCACTTTGTTTCAGATACGGACTCATGACGAAAAAGGAATTTGGTACTCGCATAATAGAAGGGCACAGAGGCCCAGATAGAATAGGTTTGCCTACAGACATGAACGAAAAAATTATGACGTACTTAACGCAAAAGGATAAGAAAAGGAAAAACAGCCAAGAATTGCCCTTCAAAATGTCGAGGGAAAGAAAATCAAATTGTCCAAAAACGCCTAAAACTAATCCAATGAAAGAAACAGTATTAATTAACTGTTTGACTTGTCTTAGCGCAGTTTTCGACTGAGGTTAATGCAAGTGTTTTCGACTTTGATGTTAAAGATTTCAGTTTACAAAAACTGGCAAAAAACTATGCTGATATGTCAAAGCATATAGCTTGTTTTTGGACAGAGATACAGAGCTAAACACAGTTTTTTTGGGAAATTTTGGGGTTAGTTTTGTACTGTCTCTATCAATTTACGGATATTGTGAGTTACTTGTGTTGTAGCCTTTTTATTCGACTTCAACTTGATTTTTTGTTTATTACTCTATTTCAAGCAGTTCGAAAATGTTTGCGATTTTTCTGACCTTAAGGTTAGTTTATGTTTTACAATACCATTGCGGTTAAAAAATATTGGGATATAGCGATTTGCTGTAATCTCCTCTACTATTAGGTGACGTATAGATTAATACTCATACGTCTTTTCGAAAGGTTCTCCTAATAGCCTAGGAGCAACACATAATTCTTTTTTCTTTTACTAATATTTTTTTACTACAATGGTACATAGGTACCTATCAAAATTAATTCGTAGAGACGTCCGGTCGTGGTCTCCTATGATACGATAACATTTAAAGTAATAAAGAATAAACGGTCTTAGTCAGATATAATTTTTTTTTACTTTAAAATTTATTCCGTGATACATGTTTTGAACTTACGGTCATCATAAGACCTAAAATATATCCGAAAAACCTTAATTGTATCTACAAAAAGTACAAAAATGTTCATATTACTTTAAAACTAGATAGTCATTACAAATTAAAAGACAAAACGACTATATAGCCATATTAGACAAACACTGAAGTGAAAATATTAAAAAGTATAGACCTACTAGCTACACTTATGTCAAGCCAAATGCATAAAAAATATCTAAAGGGAAACATTTTAAAATAATCACATTCTGTTGTACAATTAATAATTAAAAAATAGAATTATTGCTATATACTGAGATTTCTGCCTCCCAGTTGATAGGTTGATATCATAACCACTACACCACGGAACCTGTTGAACAATATTTGCTTATTACAAGGAGTCCTTAATAAGTAAATATCTTACAATGTTCCTAAATTGATTACGACAGTCCAAAACTAACCTTAAACTTTCCCAAAAAAAAAACATTAAATCGTATTTAACCCTGTATCTTAGTCCAAAAATAAACTACATATAAGAATACTATTACCAAGGCATACACCTACAAAATAAAAACATGTTCTTACAAGTCTCCTTTCAAACATTTTTAACATTAAATTTGACCACAGTTTTCTTTGGATCACTTCCATTGTCCGTCAGTGTTTATAGGATAAAAAAATTGACAAAAATGAGGTTGATATTGACTGTTTATGCTTATTATTAAACAACCGATATATTGTTTATAATTAAGTATTTTATTTTTTATAGGTTTGGTCATGTGGCCAGTGAGACTAGTAGAAACGAATTTAAAACAAAAAAATTAAAAACAGATAATTTTACCTTTTTTTCAAAAAATAATCGAATTTGAAGTAAAAAAATTATGTAGAATATATTTTATAAATTAGATCCTCGAATTCTATTCACTCGAATGTAATATTTAGTTATATAAATATTATAATTGAGTTTTTGTTAAATATTGTTATTTATAAAAACTAAATAAAAATTGTTCTGGAAAAATAATTCATTATTAACAAGAATTTTAAAAATATTAAACAAGTAGGTATTAACTTTCATTTAATAACTATACGTCTTAAAAACAAATTACTCTTTTTTTGTCAAATATTGTACGAAAAAATAATAATATTATGTAATTATCAGAAGCGTAACCAGGAGTGCACAGGGGGCTCGTGTCCCCCCTTTCTTGACCAGTTTTTTACATAATAGAGTGCCATGTCTGTCATGTATTCCTTTTTTTTCCCTTCATGAGCTCTGGTAATTATTGCAATTTTTTGTCATAACTGTGTTGTCTGCCATACTTTAAGTGGTCTCTCCATATGTATATGTCGTGCTCAAAAGCTTATAAAGCAAGTCTAAAATAAATAAATTGTCCTCCTTTGCTTTGACCAAAGGAAGAGAATTTAGTCTCGGACGTTTAGAATAATGTTTTAGATAAAAATTATAATGTGCAGGATACATTATTAAATACATAAACTATTGCTCAAATGCTGCAATTGAATTACTTAAGCGAGTGTCTAAAAGGATTTGTATACAAACTGTATCCACTTGTTATACAGGGCGTTATATAATAACGTTCAAAATTTAGAAATATTCAACAGGATTCATATTTTGATGTAATTATTTTTTTCCTTATTTAGATTCACTATTCGACTGCCTCTCTGGACAATTTTACTATTTTTTTGAAATTTGGTCTTTGGAAAACATTACTTACTTAAAAATATGTTCTGCCTTATCATTTATAAAATACCAAACCCCTTAACCCCTTTGTTTAGCATTCTGGAAAATGAAACCTCATACAAAAGTTATTAGTTAGTTAGTTAGTTAATATTTCGTGGTTTAAATTAAATTAATAAAAAAGGTTTATTTTTCATGTATCCTGCACATCTTAGACCGTAGTGAAGCCTACTGCTCTGTGATGTTATATGTCTGTTGTTGTTTGTACTATTTTCCTGTAGATATAGTGATATTTTATAAATAATACCTGTAAGGCCTTTTACTTTATTTTAGTTAAGTTTATTGTACAGGGTTTTGATTTATAATTTGACACCTACTCTACTGCCTTAACTGTCGGAGATACAAACAAAATTGTAGCAGTATTTTTTTGTATTATCTTTTAAGAATATCAAACATATTTAGAAATCATTGAAAGCATACATAACTTTTATTTTTATATGAAGAACTGTATATTTTTATTTGATTAAATGATATCTTTATCTTTAAAGACGACCTAAAAAATTAGAGCAAGTCTTCCCAATCAGTGGGGCGCTCCTTCCTAGGGGGGCGTAAAGAGATTTTAAGGGTTGCCCAGTGTATTCGGACATAAAAAAATTAATTCGAATTACTGTTGTTATAAAAGGCCTGTATGTATAATTTTCAATTTCGCCCTGTATCTTAGAAACTAAGAGGGCTAGGACAAATCTGTATGTTTCATAAAAAAGTAGCATATTATTGTGAAAACCGCATCTTTGTATCTCTGCTCATAAACAAAAAACTCCATAAAGCACATAAAAATAGGACAGCGTGTGCATAAAAGTGGTTGTGCGAGCAATACGCCTTTAAAAGATTGATAAAATCTTAAACCACAATCACTCACCTATATTTAAAGGCATATTGTTCCGACAATCATTTTTGTAGGTGTCAAAATATAAATGAAAACCCTGTACATGCAAAGAGGGCTAATATTGATTTAAAAAAATAAAAGCGTACTACTTACCTTAGAAAGTGTGACGTCCCTTACACTGCTAAGACTGTATCGCACGTTTGTTTTCAATTTCCTGAAGATTCCATCATTATCAGCCCTCATTGATTGATATGAGGTATAGCCCAGTTTTTATTGTAATTGATTGATTTACATTGTTCATCAAAATTATTGTTTCCATTTTAGGAAATTTTATTAGAGATGAGGTCAAACCTCCATCGTATCTTTATAATTGTTAAAAATTAAAATTGTTTATTAATTGAGAATATATATATTCTATTTTAAATTGTCCTATCTTAGATGATATTTTGAGGAGCAAGTTATTCTAATAAATATGTTTGGTCTTGTAAAATTTTGTGTGTATAATATATACTAAAAACAATTTTATAAAGTTGAAATACAAAGAAAACATATATTATTTTAAAATTATTTATACTCGTATATGATAATTAAGCAAGCTCAAAATGATTATCAGATTTGTCTGGATCAAATATTGCTTGATTTTTAAGCTCCTCATTGCTTGTTGTATGTTTTAATTACTAATTGTACTGTTTTGCGATATTTTTCGTATAATAAAATGTTTTTCTTCTATTTGTCTATGAAAATATACTTATTAGAAATCACACAAGAGTCTAGTTTTATTTGTACCATTAAAAAATTTGAAAAGTTCTCATTTACCAAATATGTGTGTGTTTTTTAAATTTTTACACAAATACGGATAAAAAAACTATTTTAGTTATTACTTTTAAAGATTATCAAATTTCTGATCTTGATTTCATCACGGACCACCATTAAAACAATCTAATATTTATTTGTTTAAAAAAATGTTTGCAAAATTAGCAACCACATTGATAAAGTTAAAAAAACTTTATTTGCTTTGCATAATCTATATATATTTTTATAACGCGCAAAAACCGTGGAAAAGTTTAGTGTTTGGAAGCATTTTTGTTTATTTGTTTATGAACAACAGAGGAATATTGAATATAAACGGCTAGTTCAATATAATACGCCATCGTGTCAAGAAGAAATTTTAAAAATGTATTCGCCATTTTGTCAATCTTTGAGCGTTTACATTCTGCATTTTGAAATTTTTCGTGGCTCCCTAATTTTTTTTGGGTTTTTACTTCCCTCCTAAAAGGGAAGTATTGTAATCGTGAAAAAAACCCACCGAGATTTTTTTCAGATCTTCACGTTTCAGGGTCTCTAGATGCCGAAAAACATTCGTCTGTCTATCTGTTCGTGTGATAGCTAAAAAACTACTTACCCGATTGACTGAACAAAACGGCGGCTTAATAAAATATTTAAAAATTCAGCCGGAGAAACTACTTAATGGTTGTAAGCCATAATTAATTCTGGTATATAGAGAGGACTATAGACAACAGGACCTCTGTCTTTATTTAGTTCTTTCTTACAACATTTAACTATTTCTATACTTTCAAATGCATCCAATACTCTATTATTAGATACATTCAGTGGCGGCTCGTGAGTATATTGAAGGGTGAGGCTACATGAGGTTAATTTTGTTTAAATGTGAATAAATTTCCACGTCACCCATGAGGTATTATTCTGCGACGCGTTGACCTTTTTTTTTTAATGGAGGTCATCGCCAATAGCCCTACTAAACCATTAAAAACTAAAAAAATAAACTCTAAAAAAAGTAAATAAAAAGTAAACAAAACAAGTAAAATATGTACACCTATCACTAAAATATAGCGGTGATTGCGATAATAAAAACATAATTTAGTTTATTAAAACTTAAAATAAATAGTTGTATGAAATAAGATAAAAAAACTACTTTTTGTACATTAAATCTATACGTCTGTCTTTTATTGTTGCAAATTTATCTATAATTTGGTCGTAAAAGTTTTGGTCTTCACTAAGTTCTGACAGTAATTCCTGCTCTATTGACATCATTGCTAAACCCGAAAGCCGTTCTTGTGTCATTGTGTTTCTTAGGTAGGTTTTGATCCGTTTAAGACATGAAAAATTTCGTTCGGCCGATACACTTGTTGCGGGAATAGTTAAAACTAAATTAAAAAGCCTTCCGCAAAAATTGCTTTAAAATCTTTAAATAACAAAGCTAGACTTTTTTCGACATCTAAATTTGAAAATTGTTCATCCCTATACAATACAGAAAGCTCATTCTTTAATCTATCTCTGTCAAAAATGTTTGGATAATTTTTTAATAAATTATTTAATAAGTCGTCTGGAAAGCATTTAACATATTCCGAATATTTTGTGCAATCGACTAAAGCAAAGAAATTTAAATTATTTAAATTTTCAAACCGCGTCCCTAATTGAAAAATTATACAATCTATTATTTCGAAATATAATATTTTATATTTAGTAAAAATATCAAAGTCGCTAGAACATTGCCCTCGACGTGTGTTAGTTGGCAGAATAGTGGCTTTTTTAGCAATATTGAAAAGTTCTTTGAAATGGTCCTCGTTTCTAAATTCAATAATTCGTTGCTTGGCAAGGTTTATTTGCGAAATGCAGTAATTTATTTCTAAATGCTTTAACTGTAATATTTGAAACAGTACATCAGTGCAACTAAAAATTTGTTTATAAATATGCGTTAAAAGGCAAAATTCGAAATCATTAAAATGCTTTAGAAATCCTTTTGCACCATTAATAGATTCTGTTCCAGAACTTAAGTCATTAATAATAGTTTCAAATACTATAATTAAATTGTCCCATTCATTATCCACTAAGTTTAAAATTTTAGACCGTGTATACCATCGCGTTTCTACAGCTCGCGGAATTCTTTTACCTACTATCTGATTAAGCACAAAAGACCGTTTTGGTGATTGGTGGAAATAATTTGGTATTCCTAAAAAAGTGGCAAAAAATATACGACTTTGGGTAATCAGTTTTGTTTCCTGTTGTAAAACTAGATTTAATCTATGGGCGCAACAATGAGTAAACATAGCTAAAGGTGCAATAGATCTAACTTTTGTTTGAAGCCCATTTATTTCACCTGCCATAACACTAGCCCCATCGTAACACTGCGCGACCAATTTATTTTTAAAGTCATAAGGCTCTAAGCTGTTTTGTATTAAATGAAAAAGGCTCTCTGCTGTTCTATTATCGCTAACGTCAAAAAATCCTAAAAATCTTTCTTTTAAAGATCCGTTGGTCACATACCTAACTGTTATCGAACACTGTGATTTTTCTATTATATCAGTACTATCATCCGCAATTACGCCAAAAAAACAACAATCGGTGTCATTGATTTCTTTTTTTATATATTCTTGAATATAGTCATGTATGCAACCAATTAGTTCATTTTGTATAGTCTTAGATTGTCCCGTAAAAATATTACTAAATTTAGCACAATGTTCAGTAAGTTCGGCATTTCTTTTTATTAAGCATGCAAATATTTCCTTAAAATTGCCACGGTTAAAAGAATCTGTTGTTTCATTATGACCTCGAAATGCCAAGTCCTGTTTGCCCAAAGTAATAGTAACATCAATTAAATAATTTAATAATAAACGGTTTTTTCGAATATTTTCATTATAAACAATTTTATTAAGACTTGCATTTTCTTGTAGTGCATCCGCAATAGTCGCCCTATTTTGCTCCAGTCTTGTAAGTGCTACCGAATTTTTAATATGCTCTCTTGAACTTTCATGCGATTTTACTGCTCGTGAAAAATTTTTTAAATCCGAATATCCGCCCCCTGAACTCCAATTATTTTTGACGCAACCTAATAAAATACAAGGCCAACAATATAAGCTTTCTTTATAAATACTTCCGCATAGCCACCTATAAGTTTCGTAGCAAGATATTTGAAAAGTTCTTGAATATTTTTTACCTTGCCTCTTATCGTTAAATATTGCTAAAATTTTCGGCGTCGGATGGCTACCTAATATCTGTTTCTTTTCAGTTTCGCTTCTTCTTAAAAAAAGGCGTTTCAATTAATGAAGCAATAATGTCGTGAATAGGATTCATTTCAAAAGCAAAAAGCAAAAACAAAAAATGGAACGGTCCAACTTACCAAATCAAAACAAACCAAAAACTTACTCACGCGTATTTATTCACCTTAAAAGACAGAACGCCCTCAATCAGCGATTATCGCAATCTATTTCCTATTTCTTTCTCAGCCGCACGCACCACGTAAAAAGAAGCCGTTGGAATATTTCGCTAGTCATGTGATTTAAATAACCAATAAAAGCATATCCAAGCTACAGATTTATCGCCTCAAGAATGCAATAGAAAACGCGTGCATCGGCAATCGCCATCCCGCTCTGTCGTAATCAGGTGACTCGCCGGCATCGGCACCGGCCGTTGATAAATAGGTCAGAAGTCGAAATTTTCCAAGCTAAAATTATTTCGCCTCATTCCAGAGCACTTTCTTTAGGAATGGGTTTGCACGGTCGGTTTTTTGATGTGGTCAGAATTTATTTTCTAAAATATTTATTATGGGATTATATTTTGTTTTTTTTTTAATGTTATTATGTTGTAAAACTGTTAAAAAGTATATTTCTAATTGGTAATAGATAAAAAGTTATATAAAAAAAATTCTCTTTTCCTTTATTTTGGGGGTGAGGCGCGGCCTCAGAGGCCTACCCTGACGAGCCGCCACTGGATACATTTTTAATCAAGAAAACATGTTGGGCAACGCTTGACTTTTCTGTTCTCCATATCCTAAATGTGTCATGTGTTCTTTAAAACGAATGTTTATGGAGCGTTTAGTTTGTCCGACATATTTTAGATCGCAGTCATTACAGCTAATTTCATAAATGTCACTCCTCTCCTTCAAGTCGATTTTTCAAACTGTTTTCCGTTTTGTAGGCTACTTTAAAACCTACGTTTTTAAATACTTTTTCTAGACCTCTTGTATGGGATAATATGGGATTACTATGAACTTATTGGGAGCTTCAGCTGCTTTTTAAAATTTTTTAATGTTAAATTTACCCAAACTATATCTATTTTCAATTTGACGATAATTGATTTGCCGTTCTCAAAATATAAAATATTTACGGTTTTGCAACCTTAAAAAAACGAATATCTACGCCAATAACATCTTAAATTTAAATTGTTGAGACACGGTTCTGATCCATTTCTTGGTACAAGTTTGAAACTAATTAAAATATTACCATTTCATCCAGTTTTTAGTAATATTTTTTTTACCATTTATTAGGCAGAATTTTATCGTACTGCTGTAATTTAGTTATAAACTCTCGATATTATCTAAGTTTTTATCTTTCTCATTATTTTTTAGACCATGGCCGTACGGCTATACATATTTTTTTTGAATAAATTACGACACTTAAATTTATATAGAACGATGAAACCCCTATATAAAAATTTTAAGGAGTTCAAAAGTTACCCACTTCTCCTGTATAACATAATATGTGCTTCACTTGACCTGTTAGCTGAAAACCTGCCAATGTGCCTCCTCCTTTTTGGTCTCCCTCGTAATGAACAAAGATTATTTTGATACAAAAAATTAAATATATGTCCCAATAGTGCGTTCTCGGTTGATATCTTGATAACGGATAGCGATATAAAAAAGTTCAAATGCAAAAGTTGTAGAACAATACGGGTTACGTAACCTAAAATTATTTTCATTTATACAGGATGTTCAAAAATCTGTAGCGAAGCAAAGTTGTGTTTTTTCTTATGGGACACCCTGTATATTTTTGCATATTTAGATTCTGCTCGTGATTCTACACATTTTTTGTATAACATGTCCTATGTCTAAACCTGATAGTTTTTGTAATATCCGCCATTTTGTAAAAAATTATGAATTGCAGTGCCTGTTTTCAAACGACGTGTGCCGTTGGCTTTTTGATATAGGATTATGATTTTTGGCAGGAACGTTAACAAAAGTATGGGTTGACTTTCAATGTGAACAACATTTGTCGGCGTTCTACATGGGGTCCTAGATAAGTAGGAGAAATTAAAAAAATTAAAAACATCATATCTTTATTTTTTTAAATGGAATGTATAGTATTTTAATATTTTAGACTATTCGTGACCCCAAACCCTATCTTTCGTTATAAATATGTCCTATACCTATTTGCGATAGTTTCTGAGATTTTGACATTTTTGTATTTATTGTTTGGTTTTCGATGGCAATCGCCTTAGAACTTGCTTTATTATCGAATTTATAGAATTTTCCGTGGAATGCAAAAATGGAATAATATACAGGGTGTTTCATTTAAAATAACAAAGTTGATATCCTAGGGACACTTTTGTATTTCAACTTTTTCTCTCTTATTAAAAATAAAGGAATTAAGGGGGTGGCAAATCTCGGTGAATCACCCTGTACATTAATACACAGTAAAAAATGCAAAATTAAAAATTCAGTCTACTATTTTTCTTTATGTAAAAAGGCAAATAAATATTTTAATTAAAGAGACACAACAGAAAAAGAAGTCCTACAATCACTTAATTAAATGTTCAATATGACCACCATTTCTTTCAACACACACTTGTGGCCGATTCACAAAGGAATTGTTAACTCTATTCAGCATCGCGGCATTGATATTTGTACATGCATTTCTAATTCTCATTTTCATATTCTCTATGATAGTGGGTGGCGTTTTGCTCTTTAACAAAACCCCACAAGAAAAAATCTAGTTTTGTGAGGTCCGGAGACCTTGCCGGCCATGATACTGGACCTCCCCTACCAATCCATTTATTTTCATAACTCGCGTCTAAAAATGGCCTCACCTGCCTGCTAAAATGTGCCAGAGAGCCATCTAGTTGGAACCACATCCGCCTCACTAGATTCAAAGGTAATTCGTCAATCCACTCCTGCAAACTGTTTTGCAGTAAATTTAGGAAAGTGTCTCCATTAACTCTATTTTCGAAAAAATAAGGTCCAATGATACGGTTACCGATTATACCAGCCCATACATTAAGAGACCATCTATGCTGGTGATCCAAGGGGATAATGAATCTGGGGTTTTCAGAACTATAATAGTGGAAATTATGTCGGTTGACGTATCCATTTTTATGAAATGTCGCTTCGTCAGTAAATAAAATGTTATTGAAAAAATCATGTTCTTCTCTATTTTTTGCTAATGCCCAAGTACAAAATTCAAGTCTTTGATTGAAATCGTCTTGATCCAGCTCTTGTACCAGTTGAATATGGTATGGGCGAAATTTATGTTTTCTAATTATTCTATTTGCCGTAGATTTAGCAACACCTCTCTCCTTTGCTAACTGCCTACATGAAATATGAGGATTTTCAATTAAAGTTTCCATAACAAGATATTCAGTTTCTTCATTTGCGGCTCTTTTCTGCCTTTCCAATTTTTGCTCGTAATCGACACATCCAGTTCTTTCAAATCGTTCTTTGAGTCTGACAAATGATACCTCATGAGGATGACGTTCGGCATTGCTAAACCGTTGCGCATAAACTCTACTTGCTAAAAAACAATTTTGATCACTTGCGCCCAAAACATAAATCATGTTAATCACTTCTTCTCTAGAAAAATTCATTTTGAATCAATTTGAACACCGTTACTACACAAATACAAGAGTTTGACATTTCGCCATGACAACATTTTCCCCGTTTTCATTTGTTTTTACTTTAAGATTGTCTAAGGCACCTACGCTTTAATAATAGGCAAAATAGTAAATATTTAAGACTAGTTGGTAAAATATCTGTTCTAAGTCCTTAGGTCGCGATTCTTAGCACAATATTATGAGCTGAATTTTTAATTTTGCGTCACTTGTGTATTATAATTAGAAAATTCGATAATAAAGCAAATTCTAAGGTGATTGCCATTGAAAACCAAATAATAAATACAAAAATGTCAAAATCTCGGAAACTATGACAAATAGGTATAGGACATATTTATAACGAAAGATAGGGTTTTGGGTCACGAATAGTCTAAAATATTAAAATACTATACATTCCTTTTAAAAATTGAAAGTATGATGTTTTTAGTTTTTTTAATTTCTCCTACTTATCTAGGACCCCCTGTACAACGCCGACAAATTTTGTTCACGTTGAAAGTCAACCCATACTTTTGTTAATGTTCCTGCCAAAAATCATAATCCTATATCAGAAAGCCAACAACCCACGTCGTTTGAAAAAAGCCACTGCAATTCATAATTTTTTACAAAATGGCGGATATTAGAAAAACTATCAGATTTAGACATAGGACATGTTATACAAAAAATGTGTAGAATCACGAGCAGAATCTAAATATGTAAAAATATACTGGGTGTCCCGTAAGAAAAAACACAACTTTGCTTCACTACAGATTTTTGAGACACCCTGTATAAATGAAAATAATTTTAGGTTATGTAGCCCGTATTGTTCTACAACTTTTGTATTTGAACTTTTTTTATATCGTTATCCGTTATCAAGATATCAACCGAGAACGCATTATTGGGACACCCTGTATATATATATATATATATATATATATATATATATATATATATATATATCTATATATACATATATATATATATATATATATATATATATATATATGTATATACACAAAAAATTAAATAACTTTGACAAGTTTGCTCCGTTTTTTGGAATATCACCTCAATTTTATTTTAAATATGTATACTCGAGAAAAATTAAATATCTACGTCAATGGCTTCCGTTATTTTTCAGTGTTTTTCCCCACCTATTTCTGTTTTCAGTGTGACTATTATCGATTTGGCGCCCCAAAAAGATGATTTCTTTTTTTACTCTTTTATACCCCTTTCTCAAACTTTTAGATTCCATTCTTCACCGCTGTCTTTCCACCTTGAACAAAAACTGATAAACTGGTCCCTATATACGAACATAAAAATTTTGAATGTTAACAATGTTTCAAACGCAGAATCACACCACATCACATGTTTTGGTTGTCCCTTACCAATCGCCTGGTGGCGGGGGTGCTAATTCCGAGGTTGGGGGGTTAAGCTCCCCCTAGCTCCCCCTAATTGCGTCACTGATGGTGACGCATTTAGATTCAAAAGTCTTTTACGTAAAAAATACATTGATATAAGACACCCTAGAAAAAATATTGACCTAATTTTTCAACAAGACTCCCGAAATTTAAATAATCAACAAGATTTTTTTTTCAGTTAATTGTAATGTAGAAATTACATAATTATTTTACAGATTTCAAGCTTCGACGAATCAGTTTGAGTACCTTAAACATTCAAGTTAAGGCCAAATAACAGTTATTACTACTACTACATTACGCACAATGCCCAAGTTTAAATACATTTTTCTATTCAAAAGCAGTCATACAATGCCCCTTTTGTTACCCAAATAAGGCCGCAAATGTCTTAATCATAATCGACTTGCACTCCAAATGGATATCTCGAGTGCAGAAGAACTGGATAGTTCAGGGCCGGCTTCAGATGATACGTAGGTGGCCGAAAGAAACGAAGCGTATTAGAAAATTTTAAGTTCCCTTGAAATGAAGGCAAAATGGTTGCTGGGTGCAGGGGCGTGCGGTCCATGGAAGCCAGGGAAGCAGTGCTTCCCCAAAAAAAATTACAAAACATCTTCTAAAATTTTATTTTTAAAATAGGCAACCATTAATTTAGTTTATATTAAAAATGCTAAAATATTATCTTAATTGTCAAGCCTATAATAAATGGGGCCTTGACTCCGACCCAGCCACAATAGAATATCGAATAGAACCTATGCGGGCCGCTAGCTTTTTTGCAGCCAAGTTCTGTATGCTTGATTTTCTGTGAATCGAGCCAGAGGTTATTAAACTTTCCACCGGCTGTTTGCAATTTTTGCATTTCAGTCGCGTGCTTTAAGTGGGGGCGGAAGCTATCCTTGGAGTAGGTTCTTTGTTTGAACGGCTATCCGTGTGTTGTGTGATATGTATGTCGCGTCGTGCATGGTGCGATATGTAAGACAATACGGACGTGGATATGCAAATACCGTCAACTTCGCTTGTCGGTAATAACGTTGAAAATGTTGGAGAGTTTAGTAAGAAGAGTGTGTGTGAATGTGAAACGAGATTTTAATTTTAATTATTTGTTGAACATATTTTGCAAACTAAACCAAATGATATTGCTTTTTGCCTAAAAAAAGTGGATGATTTTAAGTCCATGTTAAGCCAAAAAAGAGATGACTTTGACCTATTTTTGGAGAAAACGATGACGTTAAATGTAGAGCCACAAGCCAAGCGTCTTCGAACAGACAAGGTGGGAGATGTTCAAACATCATACAGAAGCCTCTTTTATGAAATAATCGATCAAATTCAGCAACAAATAAACTATAGATTTAACGGTTTAAATGATTTTAAATTCCTGGAGCTCTGCAATTTAAAAGAAAAACTTTTCCAGAAGATGCGTTTAAATCTCTTCTTCTTCATTATGGCCAGTTCTTCGTCCGAGTGTTACTGCGATCTGAACTAAAAGTGATTTACGAAACTGATGGCATTAGCGCAAAAAGTAACGCTAAGGAACTAATACAATTTTTAAAAGACAAGGAGGTGGAAGATGCCTACACCGAAGTGTCGAAATTGTGTGAATTAGTATTGACAACACCTGCCACAAGTTCATCAGTAGAACGCAATTTTTCAACACTTAAACGTATAAAAAATTTCGTGAGAAATTCAACGGGGCAGGAGAGACTTTCGCATATATCACTGTTCAAACTTCTCCAAAATATGTCGGAGCATCGACGTTTTTATGATGACGTCATTGACGAATTTGCAAAAAATGATCGAAGAATCGAATTAATTACAAATAGGTAAGTTTCTAAAATTGCTTCCCTTTCTTGAAATTTCACCGCACGTCCCTGGCTGGTTGTAAAATTAGTATCGCAACAGCAGAAGAAACATAACTATGTGGTCATTTGGTCATATGGTCAATAACCTCCCATTTTTAATTTCTTCTAAATTCCATCTATTATTCTAAGCGTGTAAACTCGTTGAATGTTCATGTTGAGTCCGCGGCAGTCGCACAGCGATCTCCGAAGGTTTCGTTTCGTTGGACCACACAGTGTGGTAAATCGGCCATGTAGTACGACATAATTATTCAAGCATTATTTTAACGTTTTTTAAATTTCATATAATACTTTTTTAGGATAGGTAACAAAATGTTTTGCAAAAAAAAATGTAAACAAGATGCGGGTTACTAAAATGGCTTCAGTTTTTAATAAAAATGTAATGTTTTCTGTAACTTAAAAACACAATTGATGTCAAAATGCATGAATCATTGCTTTAAACTTATTATTAACTAATAGCTATATGACGCATATAAAATTAAGATAGAATACAAGGTGTCTTGTCAAATATTGCTTTATTTAGGTTATGTAGAATTGTGAGTACAAAATATCATTGAGTTTCTATTCTATTCATTACATAAATAATAGAAGAACTTTTAGACTAAACAATATGTAACAGATAATGTTTTAGAAAAGCCCACTACGTATGCACCTGCACCCAAGCACTCCTTAATTTTTTTGATATTGGTAATAAAACATTCAAATAAACATTAATTAGTTAGGTATACTTTTCGTGATAAATAAATTGTTTTTGTTATTTGCCATATACAATGAAGTCGATATTTTTTAGATATTGCACTTAATATATTTTTATATTTATTTTTGTATTTATTTTATATTTTATATATTGCACTTTATATATTTTTATATTTTTATGAAATTATCTTTACAAAAATGCCAATTACTGGCACTGAACTGGTAGCTTAGGAGATATCTTCGTTTAAGATTTATTTTTGTAAAGGTAGAAAAGTCGTTAAAATTTACCTAATTGATTAGTTTTTTATTTGAAATTTTCATTTCTAATATTAAAAGAATTGAAGGGAGTGTGGTTTTATAAAATTATATCTTAGTTATTTACCGAATTTTAAAAGTGTTATCATTTTGCTTGGAAATAATGTGGCATTATAACTGTTAATTTAGTTTTAACACGATGTGGCATGTAAAACTTCTACCGAGGGATAAAATATCCATATTTTTAAAATAGGTTCGCCATCTTGAACTTTAAAAAGATGACAGCTGTAATACAAAATTCCGAAATTTTGTACCTTAGTCTTTGCAAAATGTTTACCGTTATTACACTCGGACGATTATTTGCAAAGTTCTAGTCATATAAACATCGTGCAGTTTTTTTTGGTGCAGTCAGTAGTAATTAAGGAGCCATAGTTAAAGCTATATAAATCCCGAATGGGCATCTATGAGCAGCTAATTTTTTGGATTTTGGTTAAAAGGGATCTTTTTTCTTATTTTTTATATAAAAATTAAACTAAACTTCAACAAACTTTTTTTTGCATGCTCTACAAGTTAAAAAAAAACTACCTAAATATAGTAATACCTAAAAAGACCCAAATTTTCTGAGGTAAGGGCTTTAATATTTAAAAAGTTTTGATACCGTAGAAAACTTTAATTATAAACAGTAGTCATGTAAGAAATTAGAAAAACATTTGCTATGTTTAGTATCATATTTTCTGTTTTGAAAATGATGTATAGAAACATGTTAATTTCAGATTTAAAATATTTACTAACTTTAAGGCTTCCCCTCCGAGAACTGTAATTATAATTTTGTTTCTCAATTGCATTTTTCTATTATTAACACTATCTTAAATATAGATTTTTAGAATATGTTAAGAATATTGCAAAATTACATTTGGGACTTATGTCGTGCTAGACGGCCAATTTAACTCACTGTGGACCACGAGGCTGGCGGCCCGCGATGTCCTCGTGGTTATAAACGGAGGCAGGTTTTTCCCGAGTGTTCCCGATTGAATTCGCATAGAGGCGCATAGGTAATATACGGCTTACGATGGCAAATTTTGGGTCAACAGCCGCGCGGAGGAAACTTAAACATTTTTGTCAGTTGATGCGGTTAATGTGAATCGGGTGATAGGTTGTGGTTACGATTGCGTATTTTTATAGAATTTATTTTATTCTCAAGACTTGTTTGTTGATTTTGTGGATAAAATTAATTGAAAAAATTAATATTTTAATAAATGGTAGCTACAGTGGTTTAGAATCTTAAGGCTTCAGAAGCCGCCAGTGAGCTGAACTTTGAGAAATGTCTCGAATTTCAGGCCAGATGTCGACCTTTGCTGGAACTTATAATTCGGCAGACAAGTAAAGACAAAAATAAAAAAGTAAATTGTTATTTTAATGAAAATATGTACGTTTTATGTGACTGGATAGGTAATTGCAAAGGGATAAGGACGTTTTATTGTTTCGTGTCTTTGTTTTTTTCAGATGACTCTGTGGTAAAATATAATAATTAGATGTATGTATATATATGTATGTATATATATATATATATATATATACCCCTGAAAAGTTAACCGTGAGCCGCCACTGGACTGAGGCCAAAAAAAAAGAAAAATGCGATGTAGCGGAAAAATTGTCCGCCACAGTCGAAAATTTTTTTAGCGCATTCACCTTATTGTAAAATAAATAGAGGAGCAAATAATATTTAGGCAGTTCAAAGTTTAAAATCGTAATGTGTAAAAAAATCTAACGATACATTAATATGCCACGTGTCTCTGATTCTGCCTAACTAATTTGTAAAGTCCAGGCCGGTTTAAACCATATTTGTGTCACTGGGTAGTTTAAACTATTTCAACCCTGATTTGGTATAAAAATTCTTGAATGAAATGAAACCTGCTTTTGAGAGACGCTAGAGTCCCTAGAAACTGATTTTTTTTAAGTATCTTTCAAACATTTTTGAAAAGTTGCCAATATGAATAATCGCTTTGGGCTAGTTCAAGAAGAGGATATTGATGAAAATATAATTGGAAGCGAACCAAGAATCACCGTTAAATCCAAGAAGAGCATCTGAAGATAGTTTATGTCATTCTGCGATGTAAAAAACTATACGTTTGACCAAGATACTCCAGTATCCCAACTAGCAATGATATTGAAAAGCTGGGCCTACAATATGCGAAAAATGAACGGGGAGGAATATAAAGAAGGTAAAAATTATTTGGAATGTGACGGCGAAATTATTGATGGAAAAGTATTTCAATGAATACAAAATAAAAATAAATCCCTTCGAGCAGATCGAATTCAAATCGGCCCGAGACGCAAAAAATGCCAAAAGGAGACATTTGCAGGGTATTGAAGGCAAACGCAGAGAATCGGCCGTTTTTTTAACATACAATAAATTAAAAAATCTAATCGAAGCTTGTGATGAATCAACTCCAGAGGGTTTACAAAAGAAGTGTTTTTTTCTGTTGCCCTATGAATTAGCCTGGAGAGGAGGAGAAGGTGCTAGAGCCGAAACAACTTTTTTCAAAGAAGAAACTGACAACTTCGGAGGAAAAACAGGTAGAATTCAATACAACCCTGTTTTTTCTAAAACATGTCAAGGTGGTGGCCGAAAACTCGCCGATTTGAAGTGGTTGGTGAGAAACGAGAGAAGTCCCAGCTTTTGCCCAGTAAGAATTTATAAAGAATTACAAGATAAAAGGAAAAGTATCTCCAACACTCGACTATTTTTGACGTCAAACCCTCATTGAAAAATTTCCGGAAAATGGTTCAAAAACAGCCCAGTAGGAGAAAACGAGATTTCAACTTGGACAAAAAACAAGCACAGAAATCAGGCCTCAATACTACAAAAAAATTTACCAACCATTCCCTCAGAGCTACTGCCGTGTCCAAGCTGGCCAAAAGTGGAGTGTCGGAGCAAAACTTGATAAAAATTACAGGTCATTCGAATGCGAAATCCCTATCAAGTTATTTGCAAATGGATCCAGATCACCACAAACAAATTATTGAAAAAATGAGGGAACCTGGAAAAGAACCACCTCAACAGCACGTGCATGCAGCCCCTGTAGCAGCATCACCTAGCACAAGTACAAGTAGTGGTCTGACGGCATCTTCTACATCGTCGCAAAACAACAACGTGGTTAATAATTATCAGAATTGTACCTCTTATTATACAATCAATAATTAAAATTGAATAATTAGATTTATATTAAGTACTTTTCAATATTTAGACAAATAATTTTATTAGTATATTATTATTCAATTTGTGTTCAATTTGTTACAAAATTCAAATTTCTGAACTTGAAATAGGTTTGTATTTAATATTCAGTTAATAAAGCTTAGATTTCCTGTACTTGATTCGTGGAATATTCCTCCTAAATACCATTCGTGCTTAAAAATTAACCAGATAATTTTCCACTCATTCCACACATTTCTCTACAATTTTCCACCAAAAACACGCATTCATGAAAAATTATCGGACATTTTTAAGCACTCGTGGTAGTATCCCCGAAAATTTCATATCGCTATTTTGTAACCAATCGAATATTGTTATTCTAACTCGTTACTATGGCAACCAACAAAATTTCCGGAAAGGTTAGTCGACCTGACTGAAATTAATAAGTGGAAATTTTTTGACATATAATGTCAACGACTCGAATTTTTTTAGTAACAATAATAATTGTGAGAATATGTCACATACCTTATAATAAATTAATACATTTATCTGCTATTCAGTTATTTTAAGCAGATTTTCAAAATAACAAAAAGATATACTTATGTAGGTAGACTTGAATTTTATTTAAGTAGTTATTTAAGAAATAACACTTTATACAAGCGTATTGAAATATTTCATGAACTTCTCGACTTCTTCTCTTTGTAATGGTGAATAATTAAGACTTGCAGTTGTTGAAGAACAGGCCCTGAATATATAGGTGTCGGTGTTTTATGAAGTAGAAATAATATTTTCCCACCAAGTGACTTACTTTCCGCTTAGACATCCTGGAGAACTTCGGCGAAATCGTCAGCAATAAGTTCTGTATTCTTCTAAACAAATTGTCTTCCATGATATGAATGTAACACTTTTCAATTAGATCAGTAAGATATTTCAGATAACGATGGTACATTTTAATATGGCCCACTTTTTTGCAAAATGCAGATAAACTATATTTTTCAAATTTTTCCATTTTAAATAAGTATATTTCTGCTGTTACTAACTCGGAGCTGATTGGTTTGATCTGAAAGATTATAGCTTATAGTCGTTTGACAGGCACAAAATACGCACAAAATTCCATAGCCTTCTAGATTTATCCTCTTGTTTTATTGCTGAGATATATAATTAAAATTAAGAATATATCAATTCCATCAATATTAGTAATTTCGAATGAATCAAAAATAAAAGAAAAGAGCTCCTTCTGTACATTTCTGACCAAATTATTGTACTAAAATCGGAATTTTATCTCTTCTTGGAAAAATTAGGACCTAATGGGACGATTCATCATTTTCAGTGGCTTAGAATTAGCTTGGACTGATGAAATAAATTTTATTGTACACATGTATTACTATTTAATTGTACTAAACTCAGTACTTGATTGATTGATTGATGTATTACCAAAACGTCACTTTTAATGTTTTTTTTTATCTTGTGTGTATATTTTTAGAGAAAAAAAAACCTAGACGAAAAAACGATTTTTTCAATTTTTGGATCTCTTTTTTTTCGAAAAATGTGCATTTTTTAAAAACTTAGACTATTATTATTAATTAATGTGATGTTTTCCAAGGGCTATTTTAAATCAGTGAAATTTTATGGAAATTCATAGAATATAGCAAATAATTACATCCGAAAAGTCGTAGTATTTCGTAATTTTAAAACCTTCTATATTTTAAAAAACGTTAATTTTTGATACATGTTATATTACACAAAAAATATGCAGAATTTAAAAAACAGAACAAATCAAACAATTTTTTCCTAACACTGGAACCTATGGTGGAAGATAGATCAAAATACAAAAGTTCTAACCACACTACACCATAACTTGTTACGTTCTGGACGCGCGTTTCGCTAACCAAGTTGGCATCATCAGCAGATGATATAAACTAAAGTAACTTATCCTAACCGAGAATATTTATAGGTAAATGTGGTCACACTTGGTTGCACCCGCCTGCACCGTTGTCAAGTAAATAATAGAGGAGACTATAAGGAATAGACCCTCTGTCTTTATTTAGTTCTTTCTTACCACGTTTAACTAATTCTATACTATGAAATGCATCCAATAATCTATTATTAGATATATTAATCAACTTAAGATTATTTATTAATATTTTCCAAAGCATGTTGAGCAACGCTTGACTTTGTATCTTAAATGTGCCATGTGTTCTTTAAAACGAATGTTTATGGAGCGTTTAGTTTGCCCAACATATTTTAGAACGTAGTCGTTACAGCTAATTTCATAGATGCCACTCCTCTCCTTCAAGTCGACTTTGTTTTTAGGGTTTCCAAGGAGATTTTTCAAACTATTCTCCGTTTTGTAAGCTATTCTTAAACCTACGTTTTTAAATACTTTTTCTAGACCTCTCGTATATATATGGGATCATTTGGGATTACTATAAACTTATTGGGAGCCTTAGGTGCTTGAAGAGTAATGGCATCTTTTAATATTTTCTTATGCTTATGTCTATTTACTAATTTATGTAGAAAATTATCATTATATCCACTACTTTTAGCTATGTTTTTAATTCGATTTATTTCATTGTTAAAACGTTCTTTACTTAATGGAAATATGACTAACCTTTGAGTTAAGAAATGAAATGCTGTCATTTTGTGTTGACGGCAATGAAATGAGTCGGATGTTGTATACCTATGAGTATTAGTAAATTTCCTATAAATATCAAATTCTAAAAAACCTTTCTTCTCAGTCCTTCGAAAATAGTTTACTAACTATTATAGCGAATATCGAAAGTTCCATTCAATACGTGCCAGAGTCAGCTAAGGGATTCATTAGAGAGGCTTGCAGATATCAAATCTCTAAAAACGTTGTTAACAACGAGTCAAAATTTATTTCTCGTAAAAATACTGAAGTTATATAGAGACTGAAGAAAAAAGAATGTTTTTATTTAAAAGCTGTCAAAGGAAATATGGTTGTTATACTAGACAAAACAGATTATTTTGAAAGAGTAGACAATTTCATTCAAACTGGTCCTTACCATTTAACTGAGAAAAACCTTTTATCAAAAATGATAACAGAAGTAAAAAGTACCTTAAAACAGTGTAAAAACCTTGTGTCCGATAAACTAAAATTCAAACTAACACATAGTAACCCACAGTCATCTAAACTGTATTGCCTTCCCAAAATCCATAAACCTGGGAAGTCCATGAGACGATTGTTTCAGCTTTTGGATCACCAACGTACAATATTTCAAAATAGTTAGTAGAAGAATTCAGCAAATTAAATATCTCGTACGATAACTTTGAGGTTACTAACTCGATAGAATTCTTAGATAAAATTAATAATGTGCACTTAAAAAAAGGTGAAATTTTAATCTTTTGATGTAAGCTCATTGTTTCCTAGTCTACCCACACCACTAGCTTTAGTGTACCTAAAGGAACTACTTGAAATCAATAATTTGAAGAAAGACATTATTGATGAATATTTGCTTCTCACAAAATTATGTATGAATTAAAATTTGTTTTCAGTTCAACAATAAATATTATAAACTACTTGAGGGAACTGCGACGGGCAATTGCCTATCACCGCTCCTTGCAAATTTTATGGGTAGATTAGAAACCCAATTCGACAAAGAACTCAAGTATTTCTCAAGGGTGTGGTACAGAAACGTAGACGATATATTTGCTATTTTTGATACTAAAACAGAAAATTTGGACACTTTCTTAGAAACATTAAACAATAAATATCCTTCCATTAATTTTACGTTCGCAAATTTTCTCGACACGTTAGTTATTAGAAATAACGATAAATTAGAATTTGATATTTATAGGAAATTTACTAATACTGATAGGTATATAACATCCGACTTATTTCATTGCCGTCAATATAAAATGGCAGCATTTCATTTCTTAACTCAGCGGTTGGTCAATTTTCCATTAAGTAAAGAAAGTTTTAACAATGAAATAAATCGAATTAAAAATATAGCTAAAAAAGCATAAATTAGTAAATAGACATAAGCATAAGAAAATGTTATAAGATGCCACTACTCTTAGTAGCCTACAAAACGGAGAACAGTTTGAAAAATCTCCTTGGAAACCCTAAAGACAAAGTCGACTTGAAGGAGAGAAGTGGCATCTATGAAATTAGCTGTAATGACTGCGACTTAAAATATGTTGGCCAAACTAAACGCTCCATAAATATTAGTTTTAAAGAACACATGGCACATTTAGGATACAGAAGAACAGAAAAGTCAAGCCTTGCTCAACATGCTTTGGAAAACAACCACCAAATGGGAGTAAATAATCTTAAGTTGATTAAAAATGTATCTAATAATAGATTATTGGATGCATTTGACAGTATAGAAATAGTCAAATGTGGTGAGAAAGCACTAAATAAAGACAAAGGGCTTATTCCCTATAGTCCCCTCTATTGTTTACTTGACAACGGTGCTAATTTGGTTAGCGAAACGCGCGTCCAGAACGTAACGAGTTGTGGTGTAGTGTGGTTAGAACTTTTGTATTTTGATCAAACAATTTTTGTTTGAAAAAATTTTATTTTTTATTTTAGAAATAACCGAGATATTTCCATTTAAAAAGTTATCTGGATATCCTTATACATAATGGAAGTAAAATTCTGTACGAGGGAAGTTTTGGATAAAGACGAATTTATCGATTTTTTAGCTTTAAGAGTGCTGAAGATAATGAAAATCCGGTACTGTAGCAATGTACTCACTCGTAAGAACGAACTTACTCTTACGAATGATAAAAACAGGTCACACCTTTTTATTGTATACCAACAATGGCATGAAAAATAATGGCCCACTTATGTCATAACTTCTGTTTACTGTCCGAGCGTTATTATTTTTTCGATTATTAGGTCTAAGTGGATTGTAGTAGTGCAAATTGACGCATGGTTATGAGGTTAATTCACCTTTGCACCCACTAGTTTTAAGATTTTTTCTGTTTTACATATGGTGGGGTTAAAATCTCATGAACATATAGAAATTCTTGTATTATATTTTTACTTCTCTTGTAATCACACACCATTTGAGTTGGTTATATTAAATTTGAATATATTTTGTGATATTTTATATTACATCCCTCGTATATTGTAGTCGCGAAAAAATGTAACTCCGAGAATTTTTCACATCTTTAGGTTTCAGAGTCCTTTTTGCTTTTTTTTGCTTCGGAATTATAAAATTACAACGAATAAATACATTGGTAAATTTCCTTTACCCGTTATGAATAGCTAGAACTACACAAGTATCTTAATGAGGTTAACTCACATGTATTGTACAATATTTTATCTACGTCTGACGCGCGACTGTTAAAAAACACACAAATTTTTATTAAACAAATTTTTCAAAAAGTTTAAACCAAGAATAAGACACTTTTCTATTAGCTGTAACCCGTTTTGCGTTATCCCGGGCAACGTCAATTTGAGTAACATCTTATTGACAGTTTTAATTTCTTCAGTCAAAATGAGTTATTCAGAGAGAAGAATTCTTTCGGATATTGAGCAGGAAGCATCCTAAACAATTGAGGGGTTGCTTCCCGAAAAATTTAGGCCAAAATATGAGTATATTTTCAATAGGTTTCAAAAATGGTGCAGAGAGAAGAATGTGCAGAACTATGGGAATGAAAAGGTATACTTCGGGGAGTTATCTACTAACTATAGGCCTTTATCTCTATGGGCGTTTTATTCTATGATAAGAACAATGATATCTATTAAACTCAATATTGATATCAACAAATTTAGAAATTTAGTCACCCTCCTCAAAAGAAAATCTGAAGGATATCAATAAAAAAAGTCAAGGGTATTTAACTAAAACCAATATTACAACATTCCTTCTAGAAGCGGATGACAAAAAATACTTATTTATGAAAGTAGCATTGATTATTGGGTTTGCAGGAGCTTGCAGGCAAGAGGAGTTAACAAATTTGTTGTTGGAAGATGTCAAGGATGAAGGGCGACGTTTTCATTTTTTTTACCGACAACGAAAACGAAAATAGCCAATGAATTCTGTGTAACATCTGGAAATATTCAAGAGATAGACATGGTTCAACTAGTTCGAAAATACATTATTCTTCGCCCATGTAACATCGTGCATGGTAGGTTTTTCATCCAATTTCGAAATGGTGTGTGTATGAAGCAACCGGTTGGCATTAATTTTTTTGGATCCTTGCCAAAACAGAGTGCTTTGTATCTCCAACTTGAACATCCAGAAGAACATACGGAGCATTGCTTCCGAAGATAATCTACATCCCTATTGGCAGATTCAGGAGCTGATATTCTAACAGTAAAGCGTCATGGTGGCTAGCGATCCAACACAGTTGGTGGGTCCAAAGGTCAACAACATTGTGAATCAAAGCAGAAAACACAGTGAATACCAATGTTGTTGTGTGATTCTTTTATATTACGCAATATTATTAAGATAGCCACTTAATATTATTTTATATATTAAATGCCGAGGGACTAAAATTTGTTGGTTGGCAAAAACAAAAATACACAAAATGGAAAGCGCCTTAACAAAGTCGGAAGGCGGTTCGAGTCAGTGGAACAATCAGGATATGTTCTGTTTATACAGCCACTTAATGAAAATAAGAAATTTTTATCAATCACCAAAAATTATGAGCCCCGCTTGACCTAAGTAAGCAAAAAAATGGTGTCAAATGTAATAAAAAAATTTTTTAAATTAACATTCACTGGCTAATATCCAGGAGCCAGTGGCAAAAGCTCTGAGAATCGGTATAAAGAATGTACAGAAACTTGTGCATGAAAAAAAACATAATTTACTTCCGAAGAAGATTAAGAAATTTACACGAAAAAATACAAAGGCAAAAGACTTAAGTTACAATGCAAAAATGGATATTCATAATGCAATTTATGATTTATACACGTCAAAGACTAATATAATCCTTCAGAAACTTTTTAATATTATAGACTAAAAAAATATCATCATCACTTAAAGAGTCCTCGTCTTCTGAATCGTCCTCAAATGGCGCAATGATCATTAGTGCTATTTCAACATCTAGAACTCGTTCTCGATTCCACCAATCCCATATTAATTTCTCCGTATGTTCCACAGATTTCTTCCAGTACTCTGGCGTAATATAATTTAATGAATCTTGCCAAACAAATTGCACTTCATCTGATGTAAGACCATCATTCACGTGTTTTTCGTAATATGATTTTACCCCAGCCCACATTAATTCTATTGCGTTAAACTGGCAATGGTATGGCGGCAGTCGTAAAACTTCATTTCCATTGTCCCGTAATATTTCATCTACCTCATATATTGTTGGTTTTTTAATACATTTTGCCATTAAAAGAAGTTTAGTTGCAGCATATTGGGTAAAGTATTTTGTTTTTGTTTTATTCGCCAGTCATAAATATCACTTTTCTTCCAGGATGAAGTAGGTTGTTTATTTAAAATTCTTGAATGATAAGATGTATTGTCCAGAATGATTAAAGATGGATCATCTAAATTTGGAATCAGTTGTTCTTTTAACCACTTTTCAAACAGTTTACAGTTCATATTATCATGGTAGTCCATTCTTTTGGATGTTGAAGAAAACAGTAAAGTTGCACCTGGGAGAAATCCTGTTGAAGAACCTGCATGCAAAATGATGAACCATTTTCCCGTCCCACATCCCTTTTTTCTCTTGACACTTTTTACAGACTTGTCCTGCCAAGATTTCGAACCACTTCCATTAGAAAATATCCAAGTCTCGTCTAAAAATACCACTTTTCTAAATTTTGAATTAACAATTTCTGTGTATTTCTTTAAAAACTGGATACGCTGACTTGCTATATGTGGCAACTCGCATAAAAATCTTCGATTACAGTCCTTTTTATAGCGAAAACCCAACAATTTTATTAATTTTGACAACGATTTTAGTCCAATTTCCGATATGCCTCGATTTTTTAAAGCTTCTCTTAAAACTTGAAGGGTTATATTAATTTTTGATGTGTATAAATCGTAAATTGCATTACGAACATCCATTTTTACATTCTCACTTAAGTTTTCTGTCTTTGGTTTCTTTTGTGTACATTTGTTAATCTTCTTCGGTAGTAAATTATGCTTTTTTTCATGCACAATTTTCTGCACAGTCCTTATACCGATTCCCAGAGCTTTTGCTACTGTCTCCTGGATATTGGCCGGTGAATTTTCATTTTCGTAATATTTTATTAGATTTAATACCATTTTTTTCGCTTGTGGATGCAAAAAATCCGAAAATTGTTTTCTATTACTCATTTTATCTCTGACTTGTCAATCTGACTTTAAAGTGACATCCCTCAAAGATTTTTGCAACTGCTGGTATTTATAAGTTTATCCTCTTTTTTCATATGAAAATATCATAGGTCTATCTAATTCATCTTCCGGATTTTATGCGGAGGAGATGATTACACGTAATAAAAGAAAAACAAACTTAAAAAGTTTGTCGTTGATAAATCGTATGACCCACACGATAACACTGCTTTTGACTTTACATAGAAAATTCTGCAGAAAATAAAAGAAAAATAGCATCCAAAATTCTGGGAGAAACTAGAGAAAAAAAATGAAACAAAGCCCTCAGACGACCAGTTTAAATAATGAAAAAAGGAATTTGTTTGAAATATTGCAAAGATTGTATTATTAATATTTATAATAAATAATTTTTCATGTTTTATAGTTTTTAATAAAATAATTTATAAAAATCTTCTTCGCTTTTTCTATATTACAAAATTCAAATTAAAAAAGAATGAATGAGTTAAAATACGTGCGGTAATAAAAAAGAGTGCGGTAATGAAGCTCTTAACTAACGCAAAATGTGTGGGTTAAGAGCTTCTTAACTCACGGATGGATAAAAAAACTTTTACATTTTAGATTTAACACCCTCTCCCCCTATTTCCGTATTTTTGACATTACATGCCGCATTGACGTATAAAAAATTTATTCACCTTATATGTACAGGGTGGCCATTTTATGGTGATACAGTACCTTATCCTGAAAACGGTAATAGTTACGACAAAAAGTTAAATACAAAAGTTGTTTGGATTCAATTAGATTTTTATTTTATTTCACTTTTGTTTATACAGGGTGTTTCGTTTTGACGTGACACATGTCAACTTTCTTAATTTAAATGGAATACCCTATATATTATTACACATTTCGATTCTACTGTTAATTTGAGAAAGTTTTTATAATAACATCTATATTTGAAATCTTTATCGTTTTTGAGGAAATTGAGTTTTTAGAATTTTTTTTAAAAAAACATTTTTAGAAAAAAAATTTTTTTCCTATAAAACTTTAATGGAACTGACTAATATCCTAAACATACATTACTAAGGGTTCAATTCAACGAGTTTTCATGCTGGTCTTACCAATTAATATACAGGGTGTTAAAAATGGAGAGCAAAACAAACAGAGCTTTAAATGTAAAAATCTCCTGTTTTTCAAATGGAACACCCTGTATATTTTTATTTCATCTTATTCAGCGTTCAATTACCTATATATGTCCTATACCTAAAATGAACAGTTTCGATTTTATTAGCCGTTTTCTGAGTTGACTATTTTTTTTAATATAAGTAAAAAGATGAAGTGGGCTAAAATAAAAATGTCGTAAACTAAGCCTTATTCTTATTTCCTTAACATAGATATAAATAATGTTAGAAAATACAATTAAAAGTGAAATATTATGTAATTTATGTTCTTATTATTTAATGTTTACGAAAATAAGGGACAGACAAAAAAATATCTTGTGCCACACGGTATAACTAATAACTAACTGAGTATTAAACATGATTAAAACAGATTATAAAAAATTTTCAATATGGCCACCGTCCATTGTGATACATGAAGTGTAAATAGCCTCCATTTTTCGAATAGCGTTCCTTCCCGAATCAGATGCATTAAAATTATTGATCTCTGCCCTGATTTCTATTAGTAGATCTATTTTTATAAACTTTATTTTTTAGTGTACCCTACAAAAAGAAGTCTAAAGGGCTTAAATCAGAGCTTCGTGGTGGCCAGGATATTAAAGAATGTCTTCCTATCCACACTGGAAAATGTTGATTAAGGAAATTTACTACCGGTGCAACCGTGTGGTAAATGTGAATATTTGCTGGCAAGTCGTTGATAAGAGGCATGATTTCATTCCTAAGCAGCTCCAAGTATTTTTCGCCATTTAACGACCTGTCAAAAAATATTGGTCCCATAATACGGTCGCAAATAATTCCGCACCACACATTTACGATTTGACGGCCTTGTTTTTTTAATTGCTTTTATTAGATGTTTATTAGTTTGAGACCAGTAATAAGTGTTTTTCCGATTAAAAATACTCGCCGTATTAAATGAGGCCTCATCAGTCCAAAGCACTTTTGAAGAAAACCCATTTTCGAACTGCCAGTCCATAATATCACAACAAAAAGTCAATCTTTCATTAAAGTCTAGTTGTGATAATAATTGAGTTGGAAGAAATTTATAAGGATGATAACCATTCACCTGCAGTGTTTCTTGAATACTTCCTCTACTGATACTTGCAATGTCTCTGTCAGCATCTCTTTGGGATCTTTCATCATATTCCTCGAAATAAAGTAAAATCTCCAGCTGTTTTTCCTCAGTGAGGACAAAATTGGGACGATTTTTCTTAGAGTTTAGTTTAGTTTAGTTAAGAATATTCCCTCGAATATTCTTTAAGGGCCAACCCTGGACTTTTATTATTTTTTATGAAACAGTTGTATAATTTCAAACGTTCATCTAAACTATATAAAGCCAATTTTTAACAAATTTCGCAGCAAAAATTTGACAAAAACAACGAACAGAGCAAATGTCAACTTAAGTCAACAATTGCATTAGGTTATTTCCTAAGCCTATCTTGATTTTTTTTAGTTTCTGATCTCATTTACTGGCAAAATTGCGGGATAAATCAGAAAACTGCTAGTAAAATCGAAACTGTTCATTTTAGGTATAGGACATATATATGAGTAATGATAGGTAATTGAACGCTGAATCAAATGAAATAAAAATATACAGGGTGTTCCATTTGAAAAACTGGAGATTTTAAAATTGTTTATTTTGCTCTCCATTTTTAACACCCTGTATACTAATTGGTAAGAATTCAAATACAGATGTTATTATAAAAACTTTCGCAAATCAAGAGTAGAATCGAAACATATAATAATATATAGGAAGTCCCATTTAAATTAAGAAAGTTGACACGTGTCACGTCAAAACGAAACACCCTGTATAAACAAAAGTGAAATAAAATAAAAATATAATTGAATCCAAACAACTTTTGTATTTAACTTTTTGTCGTAACTATTATCGTTTTCTAGATAAGGTACTGTATTACCATAAAATGGCCACCCTGTACCTAATTATGTATTTTAATACATTTGCGGTAGTACCTATATTTAAACTGTACCATCCTATGTGTTTTGTTAACCTTCCAAACTAATCTAGTCTGGCAGTGAGTCATATCCTGTACCAAATGAGCATTATTTTACAACTATAATAATATTTGTTCTCGTGAACTCATTATTATTCTGTTTTTACAATTGTGAAAACGCATGGGTAATTGCCTGTATTTTAAATTATTTACAACCGTATGTAACGAGACAGTTGATATTTTGCTCAGATATGTTAAATTATAGTCAAAACGAAACGAACTCTGCTGAACAAAGCAAATGCCTAAGAGTATTTTATTTATGAGTTACGTACTTGAACTTAACTGGAATAAATATTCTTATAAAAAAATCGGTTTAATATGTTTTTACCCGCGGATTCCTTTGTAATGAATTCCAGCACACACAGAAGACAAAGTCTGTGTCATCATTTATTATATATATATATATATATATATATATATATATATATATATATATATATACAGTGCGTCCCAGATTCGCTTCTCTATATAGGGATCTCGGCTCCAAAATCTGACATTATTCGAACACATTTTTAAGACAAATAAGATGGCGTATACGATACGTCTTCATTGTTTTTTGTTAACCCGCAACCCGCCTCAACTTTCATTTTTCTTATGACCGCCAAATTGGAATTTTCGATTTTTGGAAAGAGCCTAAAATTTCCAGTCTAGTGATATCGCACAAGTGCGTTAAAGATTTTAGTATCATCGAAATATCACACTTCGTAAATTAGGTTTCAATGTTTTTAAAGGAGGTCATGATTTATTTGTCACAAGATTACATTAATAAGTAAGTAATGTATTGAACGCATTAAATTTTCAATACAACATGAACGTAAATAACGACTTAAAAAATCTAAATGAGCTTTAACTACTTTGTAAGTGGGTAACATTAATTTACAAATCTGCAAAATGACGTCCATTTGCATCTAGACATTTTTGCCAATTGGAGACTGTTTTTCGTACAACCCTGGTAAGTGTATTTCGGTTAATATTTCTAAATGTGTCGAGAACTCTTTGTTTTAGGATTTCTATGGTCATGGAGGGATCAAATTCATAGATTTCATTCTTCGTGTGACTCCAGAGGTAGAAATCCAAGGGCGACAGGTCAGGGGATCTAGGAGGCCAAGATATTGGACCATTTAAAGAAATTATTCTTTCGTCAAACTGCTCTCTTGAGAAGTTCCTGACTTGAATGGTATTGTGAGCCGGACATCCGTCTTGTTGAAAAAAAGTTCTTCTTAATTAATCTTCCGTTGGAATAGCTCGTAAGGCTGGTACAACCTGGTTTCGCAAAAGCTCTAGGTACCTCTGCCCGTTTAGGTTGTAGTCAAACAAAAATGGTCTAATAAGTCGATTTCTTGAAATGATTAATAATTTATAAGTAGGTGCCCAACAGTCAAGGGCGGCAGGGTCGGACGGGTGACAGCTGAACGCCTTTCTATAAATCATAATGAAAATCGAAAAATAATTCGACATTTGATTAATATGGTATTTTTTTCATAACGCAAGAACTAGGCTTCCCGGGTAATAATAAATCATTAAATTCAGACAATCAAAATAATTTTAGAGAATTAGCTAAATCTGCAGAAAATTTAGATAAGATGTTAATAGTTTATAGAACCCAATTCTATTTTTATAGGTTCTTCGAAACTACAATACAAAATGATTTAATAAAAATGTAATACAATATCAAAAAAGTAAGTTGACTGACTAGAGTAGAACGTTTTACTTTTTTTTTATTAGATTGTGCTCTTTAAGTATCACTAAAGAACTAAACGAAAAAAAAAAGATTATTATTTGACCATCATTTGGTGCCTATTTAAAAAAGATTGGTTAAATTAACTTACCAATGATCCCACACCAAACGTTACTTCCAAATCTGATCTGTAGACGTCTCTCTGCCACTTCGTGAGGATTTTGCACAGCCCAATGATGACGGTTGCGCCTATTAAAGACTCTACAATTCGTGAACCTGCTCTCATCGGACCACAAGACATGATTTACAAAATCAGGATTTTCATTACATATCCCAGTATACCACTCACAGAACTGTAGTCGTCTTGGAAAATCAGTTTTCTTAAGTCCTTGTACTATTATGGGTTCGTATGGATGGTACTTATTCTTTTTTAAAACTCACTGTACCGTTGATTTTGGCACATTAGTTTCCTGTTCTACAGTTCTTACCGATGTTGATGATGATCTTTCCAAAAATCGAAAAACCCAATATGGCGTATACGCCATCTTATTTGTCTTAAAAATGTGTCCGAATAATGTCACATTTTGGCAGCTGTCAAATTTACCGTTCTGAATATACTGGCCAAAAACGAAATCCGCCATTTTCGGTTTTTCCCCGATATTCCCAAAAACAATTGATCGATCGTAAATCTGAAGCCGGATATCGAATGCAATAAGTTTCCTCTAAAACTTTTCCCCATTTAACCTTTGCTATAGGTCCAATAGGAGCCGAGATCCTGTATAGAGAAGAGAATCTGGGACACACTGTATATATATATATATATAAATATATATATATATATATATATACATATATATATATATATATATATATATATATATATATATATATATATATTACGTTTATTACGTTTGCTTGATCTCTAAAAAAGTATTTTTTTCATTAAAACAAAAAACACAGGAAAAATATATACAAGGGCGCAAACATTATATACATACTAGAAACAAAGGTTTAACATCTTAAAATAGTGATATTAATAATATTACATATTAAGTCCTAACACTGGAACCTGTGGTGGAAAATATATCAAAATACAAGAGTTCTAACCACACTACACCACAACTTATGACGTTCTGGACACGCGTTTCGCCAACCAAGTTAATCAGCAGATGATATAAACTAAAGTAACTTATCCTAACCGAGACTATCTATAGGTAATTGTGGTCACATTTGGTTACACCCGACTGCACCGTTGTCAAGTAAATAATAGAGGAGACTATAGGGAAGGGCCTATTCCCTATAGTCCTCTCTATTGTGTCTTTATTTATTGCTTTCTTACCACACTTAACTATTTTCATATTCTCAAATGCATCCAATAATCTATTATTAGATACATTTTTAACCAACTTAAGATTATTTATTCCTGTTCGGTGATTGTTTTCCAAAGCTTGGCTTATCTGTTCTTCCGTATCTTAAATGTACCATGTGTTCTTTAAACCGAATGTTTATGGACCGTTTAGTTTGCCCAATATATTTTAGATCGCAGTCATTACAGCTAATTTAATAGATGCCACTCCTCTCCCTAAAGTCGACTTTGTCTTTGGGGTTTCCAAGGAGATTTTTCAATTTATTCTCCGTTTTGTAGGCTACTCTAAAACCTACGTTTTGAAATACTTTTTCTAGACCTCTCGTATATCTGTGATCATGTGGGATTACTATGAACTTATTGGAAGTCTCAGGTGTTTGAAGAGTAGTGGCATCTTTTAACATTTTCTTATGCTTATGTCTATTTATTAATTTATATACAAAATTATCATTATATCCATTACTTTTAGCTATATTTTTATTCCGATTCATTTCATTGTTAAAACATTCTTTACTTAATGGAAAATTGACTAACCTGTCAGTTAGGAAATGGAATGCTGTCATTAAGTTACTTTAGTTTATATCGTCTGCTGATGATGCTAACTTGGTTAGTGAAACGCGCGTCCAGAACGTAACAAGTTGTGGTTAGAACTCTTGTGATAGAACTTGTATTTTGATCAATATTACATATGCTACGTTTGGTAAAATAAAATGTTTAGTTTTGACAAAACACACATATTTAAAGACACAAATTTTAAACATTTAATTCTCAATTTTATGGTACGTACCTTGGATAAGCAATTTACATGTTGTGTTGTAAATGAAATTAGACTGATCGAGTTTGGAGTGTTTGGGTTATCATTTATATATTTTATTTTTTTTTTGGTAATAGAAACGGTAGAACTTATCTGCTGCTTACCTAGCTGCAAAAACAAATAATATTTTTATAGATATACAGCGGCAAGTTTATTTTATATTTAAAATGTATACAGGGAAAATAAGATTTTTGAATTTTATATGCTCTCTGAATATTTCGTTGAAATATATTTGGCTTAAACCGCAAATATCTTTTTTATCATTAACTGCTTCATGCTCCTTTTTTATTTCTATCATTTCTTTAAATGTCAAATAAGTTTAATGAATTAATTATTGATACTAAGCAAAAAATATAAATTAACTAAATAACCTGATTCAAAATCAAATTGTCTATGTCGAATCACTTTTGCCTGAAAACACAGTTAATGATTTTTTAACATTTGAGTTGATTAAATATGAAAAAAAATTTAATTTTATCAAAAATAAAAACAAAAATCAATTCTCGAAACTTTTATCTCATATACCTCAAAACAAAATAAAAATTAATACTATTCTATGCTAGACAACATTTCTGACACTGAAATACCAAATGATGTGGCTGAAATTCTTGCTCTAGGTGCCTATTTCTATATGCCAATAAGAAATGAAAAACAGTTACCTATTACTGATTATATCGACAGTGTTGAAAGTATCATTCACGACAAACCAAATGAAATTAAGGCCTCAATCCGCGCAGACGTAGTAAATGTTGTTACAAATCACAAAATGAAAATTAATTACAAAAATATTAAACAAACAAAATTTCAAACTGAAATCCAAAAACAAATTACAAAAAAAAAAACACTTTATTAAAAATAACCCCCAAATTATAATGCTCAGACCAGATAAATCTAATAGAATAGTTGTAATGAATTCAAATGGTTATGAAAATAAAATGATTGAGCTACTCAGTCATAACTATTTTATAACAAAAATAATACATTAATAAAAAAAAATTTAAGCAAAAACGGAAAATATAGCTAAAAACTTAATGATACATAATGCGGTTGCCCCTAAATTTTATGGTTTACCTAAACTGCGTAAAACAGGCATAACACTGAGACCATTTGTTTCTTGTCTACACTCTCCATTTTACAAACTCTTACAATATGTATCTGATTGCTTGTCGAAAATTTGCGGAAAAAATGATTATTTTATGTAAGATTCTTTTACTTTTAAACAATTTATTGATACAATTAATATAGTAATTACAAGCTTGTATTGCTTGTGGTAGTTTCGTTATATACCAACATTCTAAAGGAATTAGTTCCTCAAATAATCACAAAAACATGGGACATATTAAAAGAATATACAACACTGGAGTTAAAAGATTTTATAGAGGCGTAAACACCACGTCATCATAACAATTATTTTCAATATGAAGAAAGTTTTTATCAACAGATAAATGGTTGTGCAATGGGTTCTCCAAATTCTTCTACTATAGCACAACTTGTAATGGAGTATCTGGAAGAAAGTGTAACGATGAAACTTGATTTTAATATAATTTTTTTCAAAAGGTTCGTTGATGATTGTTTAACTGCTATTCAAGAAGACAAAATAAATAAACCACTAAATGCTTTTAATAATTTCCATTTTAAATTATAATTCACTTATCATTCATTGAAATTGAAGAAAATAATGAACTTAATTTTTTAGATTTAACGTTAATTACAAATTTAGCTCAAAACAACTTAAAAACTAAATGGTAAAAAATACTTTTTTAGAGATCAAGCAAACCTAAATAAGTCTTGAGAAAGCTCAACACAATGATCGAAACGTTGACTTGATATGAAAAAATTGTGTTTTACTATTAACCTAGGCCCATGAAAATAAGGATGCCAAATATAATATATATATATATATATATATATATATATATATATATATATATATATATATATATATATACGAGGTTATTCACGGTGAGTGGCCTTCCTATACCTATCTATAGCCGTTCTTGAGATATTAATTAATTTAATCATTTTTTTAGCGGAAACAGGGCTTTTAAAAAACCTTAATATTTTCTTGCTATAAAACAATCTGAAGCTGAAATTCTGGTTACAATTAGGCAATACCCGTTAATATTTAGATTTTATAAAGATATATCATAGCGTGTTACGTTTGTAACCAGAATTTTAAAACGATCCGTAAATCGGTTCTCCATAAACGTCAAATAGGTTACTCACCTTGAATAACCTGAAACGCCCTGTATAGTACTTCACAATGATGCCCCCTGTACAAAGTAATATAACAGACGGAGACAAACGGTCACTTTTGGCATACCCGAATAGCCCAAAGTCGAACTGCATAAGTTAAAATATTGAAAATCTTGTTCACTGGAATCAGTGCTGGCTCCTCTACTATAACTACATTGATGTATTAATTTTAGAAAAATATGAGTTCTGTAGTTTTTCAAATATTAATTGCAATATTAGATATTTTTTGACAACCCGGTATTGAAGAGAAAATTAATTATTTTGAAGCAGTTTATTGACAGCTACTTTATGAACAATTTTACAAAATATATGAAAAAAACTAAGCCATTTTTGAGGTTGGCGGCTGTGATTCTAATGGTTCGGTTCCTTCTAAATCGTTGTCTTCCTCTGAAAATGATGAGGTTTCGTCGTCACTACTTGAAAATCCCAGTGTGGTAACTAAATCATCAATAACCGTTTCAATTTTGCCATCTACTTCCCAGTATTTATCTTCAATAGAACGAACATGTTTAACATACGATTTTCAATTTTCAGCCGATATTTTATTTAAATCTATAATTGAAAGTTCACCGGTGATGGGCTCTCGAATATATTGTTTTACTCCTGCCCATGCAAGTTCAATAGGGTTGAGGTCGCACATGTATGGAGGCAGCTTTACAGGTGTATGACCGAAGTTACGTAAAAGACCTTCAATTTTATACTTTTTTTCTCTAGGCTTGTTGGCTGATATTACTTCATATAATTGATATTTTCTCCATGTTGGATCACATACAAGATTGTTCGATTTAAGCCAAGATATCATATGAGCTTTTGTAGAGTATTTAGTTGGCACTTTATCTTCTACGTGAGAATGATAAGACGCATTATCCATTACCACTACTGATTTGGGAGGAATGGATGCTTCTCTAGCACCCACTTTTCAAAATTATCTCTGTTCATCTGTCCATAATAGTCTCCAGTTGTTAGTCCCGAGCGAAAAACTAAAGCAGCACCTGGAACAAATCCGGCTTCTGAACCAGCATGAACTATAATAAAGCGACTACTAGAGCGGATTCCCTAAACAACAGCTGTAACACTTTCACTTTGCCAGGATTTGTTCACTGTCATGTTATTATCTACCCAGGTTTCGTCTAGATACACAATATTGCGTCCTTCTTGCCTATATTGCCTTACAGTTGATAGCTATTTCACCCGCCAGTGAAAAATATTTGGTCTCTCAATGAGCAATTTTCGTTTATTTTGGCACTTGCGCCAAACAAAACCATTTTTTACCACGAGATTTTAAAGGTGAAGTACACTACTTTCCAAAACACCAGTGTAAAATGCAGCGCGTTCTGCGTTCAGCTTCTCTAGTACAGGCCTCTATAACGCTCACAATAACTTCACGTGCAACGCTTTGAATTGTTTTTCCTGTTTTGCTCGCCATCGTTCGAAATAATAATTCAAATTCAACGCAACGCATTTATATAGAAATGAAGACAAATGCTCGAAATGTATAGGCGCTACTGGAAATAGCTAGAACCTTCTAGCGGCAAGTGCATGGAGACTCTAGGCACATCCCAATTACAAGTGGACCAGTGCGAAATTTACTAAATCCTCGATTAATTTTCCGTACCGCTTAGCTGGCGCACTTTATAGTTGAAGCGGCAAACTATTACAACAAACAAAATAGCATAAAATTTATTTGCGTATACAAATTTTACTTTTCCGCTTGCTTAAGACTGCGAATTTTTATTTTAAGGATCGCCCGGTTTTCTTTCGTGTCCCGCACTTGTTACTCGAACAAACTGGTTTCCATAGCAACTCAACGCTCTCAGCGATATTTTTTCTCAGAATTTCACGGAGATTTGAAATATGTAATACTACTTACGTGATCTATTTGAAAGTAGATATTTTTTCGATAATTTAAAAATACCAAACAAGCCTTTAACAAGGGTAGTTCTAATGCTATTATTTTATACAATATCTGAATAATATGCTAATTTAAAATAATGTTTTTTGACATTTGGTCTCTTCCCAAAAGAGGTAACTTTTCAAAGCCAAAAAGGACCATTGTTTCGTACCTAGTGTTGTTTTGAAAAGAAGCCTTTTAAGCAAGTCAACATGGGGTCCTACTTAATGGATTTTTAAAGAACTGTTCGGGGTTCGTAGGTATATTATTTGAAACACAATAGAGATACGGAGACTAGCAACGTTGGAAAAATAAATTGTTTTACAATTAACAAATATTTTTGAAGCTTCTTTTAATATGAATGGTTATTATAAAATAGCTTAATACAAAATTTTAGAATAAAAAATCACATTACATACTGTTTTTTTTTTCTTTATTAAGTTATATAATTACTAGCGGGTACCCGCGACTTCGTTTGCGTATATGATTATAATTATAGGGATGTAAAGAGGTACTTAAATCGTCTCTTTGAGTACCTCTTTATAAACCACGTTTGTTGTTGCTTTCTCTAGCTGTAAAATAGCCAAGCTACTACGTGAACTTACTTTAGACCATGCGACATAGAGTTCACTATGGGAAAAACAATCATAGCGCAAGTCTAGTCCAGCTCTACTTAAGGATTGCCCTTGAGCTTTGTTAATTGTCATGGCGAAACAAAGCTTTAAAGGAAACTGTACATGTTGGGATACGTGGTATAAAAACTGCTTCTCCCAGACCAGAGCCAGAAATAATAGTAGACTCTATTATAGTCGAATGCGGTCTTATCGTGTGGGTCCGAAAGTCACCAACGTTATGAATCAAATCAGAAAACACAGTGAATACCAAAATGTTGTGTTATTCTTTTATCGAGCTATTAAATCTCGATGGGCTATTTACAAATATACAGGGAGAAAGAAAACAGTTTTTTTTGTTATATTACGCAATATTATTAAGATAGCCACTTAATATTATTTTATATATTAAATGCCGAGGGACTAAATAAGAAAATTCGCTAAATATATATTTGGTTAAAATTTTTTGGTTGGCAAAAACAAAAATACACAAAATGGCAAGCGCCTTAATAAAGTCGGAAGGCGGTTCGAATCAATGGAACAATCAGGATATGTTCTGTTTATACAGCCAATTAATGAAAGTGAGATTTTTTTATCAATCACCAAAAATTATGAGCCCCGCTTGACTTAAAAATCTAACCACTTATACAGTGTCATTTATTTAAATGCGGCCATCCCTGGGCAAAGAAAACTTGTTTTTTTTGTATTGTGATAACAAAAAAATATTATACACTTTCGTTAAAAACACAAGATAATTAGTTATTATTTCCCTCGTGAGATTTTTTCAGATCTTTACTTTTAAGAGTCCCTGTTTTTTTTTTGTGCCAAGTTTTCTCAATTCCGTCTGTCTGTCTGTTCGCGGCATAGCTAAAAACTATTTACCCGATTTCTTCAAATTTTAGTCTAAAATTAAGGGCCATGCATGCGAAAAATAAAGGCTATATATATATATATATATATATATATATATATATATATATATATATATATATATATATATATATATATATATATATATATATACACACATATATATATATATATATATATATATATATATATATATATATATATATATAGCCGGTATAGCGATTATACCGATTTTTATATATCAAACTTTTCAAAGGCAAAAGACTTAAGTTACAATGCAAAAATGGATATTCATAATGCAATTTATGATTTATAAAAGTCAAAGACTAATATAATCCTTCAGAAACTTTTTAATATTATAGACTAAAAAATATGATCATCACTTAAAAAGTCTTCATTTTCTGAGTCGTCCTCAAATGGCTCAATGATCATTGGTGCCATTTCGACATCTAGAACTCGTTCTCGATTCCACCAATCCCATATTAATTTCTCCGTATGTTCCACAGATTTCTTCCAGTACTCCGGCGTAATATAATTTAATGAATCTTGCCAAACAATTTGTACTTCATCTGATGTAAGACCATCGTTCACATGTTTTTCGTAATATGATTTTGTCCCAGCACATATTAATTCTATTGCGTTAAACTGGCAATGGTAAATACTTTTCTTCCAGGATGAAGTAGGTTGTTTATTTAAGATTCTTGAATGATAAGATGCATTGTCCAGAATGATTAATGATGGAGCATCTAAATTTAAAATCAGTTGGTCTTTTAAGCTTTTTTCAAACAGTTCACAGTTCATATTTTCATGGTAGTCCATACTTTTGGATGTTGAAAAAACAGTAAACTTGCACCTGGGAGAAATCCTGTTGAATAACCTGCATGCAAAATGATGAACCGTTTTCCCGTCCCACATCCCTTTTTTCTCTTGACACTTTTTACAGACTCGTCCTGCCAAGATTTCGAACCACTTCCATTAGAAAATATCCAAGTCTCGTCTAAAAATACCACTTTTCTAAATTTTGAACGAACATTTTCCGTGTATTTCTTTAAAAACTGGGTACGCTGACTTGCTATATGTGGCAACTGGCATAAAAATCTTCGATTGCAGTCTTTTTATATCAAAAACCTAACATTTTTAAAGCTTCTTTTAAAACTTGAAGGGTTATATCAGTTTTTGATGTATATAAATCGTAAATTGCATTACCAACATCCATTTTTACATTGTCACTTAAGTCTTCTGTCCTTGGCTTTTTTCGTGTACATTTCTTAATCTTCTTCGGTAGTAAATTATGCTTTTTTTCATGCTCAGTGTTCTGCACAGTCCTTATACCGATTCCCAGAGCTTGTGCTACTGTCTCCTGGATATTGGTCGGTGAATTTTCATTTTCGTAATATTTCATTAGATTTAATACCATTTTTTTCACTTGTGGATGCTAAAAACCCGAAAATTGTTTTCTATTACTCATTTTGTCACTGACTTGTCAATCTAACTTTGAAGTGACATCGCTCAAAGATTTTTGCAACTGCTGGTATTTATATGTTTATCCTCTTTTTTCATATGAAAATATCATAGGTGTAGCTAATTCATCTTCTAAATCTTAAAATATGTAATAAAACAAAATAAAAAGCACGTGTTCAAGTGTTTTTCCGAATAACTAACAATTTTTTAAATAAAGGATATAATGTTAAAGGGGCGGTTTCAGCCCCTTGAACACCCTGTCTCGGTTTTCAAAAAATGTTAAAATATATAAAAAAATAAAATGTAAAGCATATTATGTTCAAACGTTTTTCAAATAAGTAACGGTTTTTTAAATAAAATATACTATAATATTTAAGGGATTTAAGCGGCGCTCTCACCACTTTGAACACCCTGTATGAATTTTTAAAAAATCCTAAAATATGTAAAAAATAAATTAAAAAACACGTGTTCAAGCGTGTTTCCGAAAAACTGACCGTTTTTTAAATAAAAAAATATTATAATATTTAAGGGATAGTTTCACCCCCTTGGAATTTGAGTTTTGAAAAATTCCTTCTTATCGAACCTCTACACCCTAAAATCAATCTGTATGCCAAAATTCAGCCTTTTACCTCAAGCGGTTTGAGCTGGAGCGTGATGAGTGTGTCAGTCAACAAAGTCTTTTATACATTAATATAGAAGTATAGACATATAGTTTTTATTAAATGTGTGCATAGCTTGTTGAACTGTAAAGTTATTAAAATTTGTATTTATCTTTCCTAATGGCAGCCACACACCAGCACGATCTTGGACGCGATCACTGCCACCGTGGCGGCCAAATGACAGCAATGGATCGCCACCGGGATTGCTGCTGAGAACGCTTTGGGGTGTGCATTTCTTAAATAACTTGGTATATTAACCGTTAATTGCTCACAAATAAGCTCTTTTTGTGCCATCGTTACGTCACTACATATCCGAAATAATTCTACTATAGAACATTTGTACAAATCAGCCGCTCACATGAAAAACTGACGATTATTTGTTAAATACACTATTCGTTAGAGTCGGTCCTAATATCATAATAAGACAGAACATACTTGAATAAAAACAATACAAACATTTTGCTTATATCCCATGATTGCATTTCTTCAATGAAATTTGACATAACTATTTCACACAAAAAAACAAACAATAAACACTAAACTATTTATTTACATAGATTTTGAACAATAATTTAAATATTCACCTATTAAAATTATTTATATTAAATATGTAGCTATAATAATAAATATTACATTTTTCTTCATTGCTCTCAACTACTGAAGATCGATTTTCTGATTACTGAAATTAAGATTTTCAGGAGAGAGCTGTAGCATTCGATGTTTCATCACCGTTGTTATTTATTTCCCAAAGCTTTTTCATTATTCTACAATGTGTGCGTGGATTTAGGTAACATATGGACAACTTTTTATTTGAGATTTTGGGAGAAAAAGCTACTCTTCATAAAACGTTTTGCTTATCTGAAAAATAAAATTGATTTATACAAGAGTGCAATTTTATATATAGATCATGAAATAAATACAAAAATACCCTGCAAATACAAACCAAAAAGCTTCTAAGAGTTTTTTGATAATCGACTTAAGCCATAATACACCACCAGTAAAAAGCGAGGTGGAGTGGAAGAGCCCTAATATACCACCAATAAAAAGCCAGATGGAGTGGGAGAGCCTTAATACACCACCAATGAAAAGCCAGGTGGAGTGGAAGAGCGACATACACATGCACTGAACTTTGTTTCGGTTTAATGCCTTTTTTCGATAAATGGACTTTAGCTGGCATAGGGATCACAAGGGAAAAGATGTTGATAAAATTGTTTTCCCCAAATTCCAGTTGGGTTACATGACTGCATTATAAAAGTTCCATTCTAAAAAAAATAACTCAAATAATCTCTTGAAACAATTTCAAGTTCGTTTTTTTACACCGTTTTGCTAAAACGTATTTTCTTATTTATATTTGTGCAAACGTGTGTTTATTTTTCATCAGAACTCGTTATCTATCAATGACTATTTATTGGTTTTACGTAAATCAACATTATCGAATAATAGAATTAATACAGTTAAGCACTAAGTGTAATTGGACGTGCGTATTTATAATCATTATTATTAGTAAGGGAGCTAGCATCAGTAATTTTGGAGGAATCTGTTAATGTTAACCTTGTAAAAGGGAAGTATTCTAATAGTGAACGAATCACCCTCCGAGATTTTTTTAGATCTTCGCGTTTCAGGGTTCCTAGTTACCCAAAAACATGTTTTCTTAATTCCTGCGGTCTGTCTATCTGTGTTTGTGTCTGTCTGTCTGTCTGTTCGCGGCATAGCTAAAAAACTATTTACCCGATTGGCGATGGTCAAGAATTAAGGGTCAAATGGGGATGACCTGGTAACATTTTGGTAAAAATACAACATGGCGAAACAAATTGGCTGCCTAGTGAAATTTAAAAAATTATTCTCTTTGAATTTTTCTTACACTACTTTTCGAAACACCAGTGTAAAATGCAACGCGTTCTGTTCGATTTTGAATTGGAATAGTCAAACTATTATTTTCAGCTTCTCTAGTACAGGCCTCTATAACGCTTGCAATAACTTCACGTGCACCGCTTCGAATTGTTTTCCTCTTTTGCTCGCCATCGTTACTTCGAAATAATAATTCAAATTCAAGGCAACGCATTTATATAGAAATGAAAACAAATGCTCGAAATGTATAGGCGCCATTGGAAATAGCTAGAACTTTCTAGCAGCAAGTGCATGGAGACTCTAGGCACATCCCAATTACAAGTGGACCAATGCGAAATTTACTGAATCCTCGATTAATTTTCCATACCACTTAGCTGGCGCACTTTATAGGTGAAGCGGCAAACTATTACAACAAATAAAATAACATAAAATTTATTTGCTTACACAAATTTATACTTTTCCGCTTGCTTAAGACTATAAACCTTTATTTTAAGGACCGCCCGGTTTTCTTTCGTGTCCCGCACAGGACAGACAGGACACAGAAAACAGGACTGCTCTAAACCGACACTCTCAAATTTTGAGAAACCGGTTACGAGAGCACCGAAACAAGTGGCAGGAAAAACTGAGATCCTTAGACACGCATCACCAAACAGCCTGGCAGATGCAACGTGCTCTTCGAATGGATCCCTCCTTTCCAAGATGTAAATGGCCCAATCTACACCGACGAGGAGAAAGCTGAAGCCTTAGCGGATGCCATAGTCCAACAAGGTCAGCTAAATCAACATCCAGAGCAGGACGAAGAGCACACCGACGAGGTCCACGCCTCAATTAGAGACTTGGATGCTTGGATTTTACCTCAACAAAATCCACCCGGGAAAGTTCGAGACATTATCAGGAAACTGAAGGTCAAGAAAGCTCCTGGAGCCGACGGCATCACCAACAAGATGCTGAAATACTTCCCCAAGAAAGAATACAGTGCGAAGGCCAACATTATAAAGTCCATCATAAGAACATGCCATTGCCCCAGCACATGGAAAAAGGCAGAGGTCATCGTCATCGAAAAGCCAGGAAAAGACAGGACATTACCACACAACTACAGGCCTATCAGTCTACTCCCTGCTTTAAGCAAAGTAGCTGAAAGAGCTATAGCCAGAAGACGGAAAGATGAGTCCCAAGAGCCAGAACTACAGAGTATATCACCAAAGGATTCAACAACAGAGAGGCCACAGGAGAAATTTTCCTAGATATCGAAAGAGCTTTCGACAGAATGTGACACCAAGGCCTGGTCCACAAAATGTCGGTGGCTGGATACGAGAGAAGAAATATAAAGCTTATCAGGAGCTACCTAAATGACAGATCATTCACAGTCAAGGTGAATGACTCTCATTCAGCTCCAAGAGGACCAGTAGCTGGAGTACCACAAGGGTCACGATGTCTTAATCGCAGCAGCCGGATAATGGGTAGACGACTGCAAGAGGACATTGATAACCTTCATGACTAGTGTGTTAAATGGAAGGTTAAGATCATCCCCCAGAAGTTCCAAGCAATCCTATTCCAGCGTAGGAGACTAGCGCCAAGAGCCATGACATGGAATAACCATATCATCGCAGCGAGGATAAAAACCAGACAAGCAATGGGTAAACTTTATCCATCGCTCTATCAGAAAAGCGAAATGGGACTGAGGATCAAACTGCTACTGATCCAAACAGTAGCTAGGAGCCAACTAACCTATGGCTCCACATCCTTCAGATATGCTTCTAAATCCCACCTTATGAAGCTAAATAGGACAGAAAACCAACTCATTAGGATGGCAGCTGACGCCCCATGGTTTATCAGGAATGAGGACTTGCAGCGTGGTCTTCAATAGACACCTATTGAAGACTTCATGCAGCAAAAGGCTACCCGAGCCTTTAGGGCAGCCGAACATCACCCCAACGAAAACCTACGTGACCTGGTAGACTATGATCCGCTAGCTCCGAGACGCAACAACTTGACAAGGTGCAGGAGACCTAGACACGTGCTCCTGAACTAATATACTCCGTGCTCCTCAGAAACAAGATCTTGCCCACAGAAGCCAAGAGTATTAACAAGTAGCTATCAAACTCCAAGAAAAGGATTCCCAGGTACCTCAGCTGGCTCCGGCGTGAGCTGCAGGTGAACCTGAGGTAAAAGAACACCCCCACCTCAGCCTCAACATTGCCGGATCACGGAACAGCAGTGTCGCTGAGGGCACAGAAGAGGACCCAGAATTCGAAGACCACCAGGCGTACTGACGGAGGGACAGTGGCAACGGCAGACTGGACCACAGGACGGGGTTGACGTAGGCAGGGGCAAACCGGACAGACGAAAGGAGGATAGCAGAGAAATATCCTACCTGGTAAGACGACACTTTCCCTATTAATAATATTTTTTATTTCAGATGTCTACAAGTATCGAGAGGTGGCAAAAATATCCTGCCAAGCGAGGAGCTCCCCCCCACGACACAGTGAGAACCATGTCCTTCATAGGAGTTTCTCCTAGGACGGCATCAACCCCATCGAAGGATCCTTAGCTAGTTCAATGATGGTCCATATGATAGGGGCTCGTTGGGGTTTAGTGGGTATTGTTGACTCCGACAGGTAAAGACCTGACAGAGCAACGAGTCCCACACTGTTTTCCTTTCTACCAGAAGGGAATTCGTGGGTAAAAGCATTCCCTATCGTCATAAAAAATTTCAGATCTCGCGGAGTAAAGATCTCTGAAGATGCCTCGTGCAATCGAAAGTGAAATGTCGGATAGTAATTCCAATTTGACACGGTCTAATCTGAAGAACCATGATTTCTCAACTGACCAGAGCCGTGAAAGCTTACGTTCTATGTTAAAACGTATAATGCTAAGCTTGTAGTTAATCTAAAACTACAAGCTATATAATATATTCGGGTGCAATGAAGTGTGAAACACAAAAAAAATGTGTTACACTACACTTACAGAAGTTATATTTGGTTGTACTGATAATCTTATAATCTAGCTCCTTGGAATATTTCCTTTAAAAAAATAAATGCTTGACATAGAACACATGTAATCTAAATTCCGTGAACAATCAAATAGCTTAAAGATTTTTTCTAAAACTAATTTCATTTACAGATTAGGTTTCTCGTTTTGTTATTGGATTCTAAGAATAAATTAATTACCAAGTCACAATCATCTGAAAAAAGCTAGCCGGCAGAACTAGACAAAGTTAACTTGTTTACAATCAGTAGCAATAGTAAATAAATGAACCGATATCTTCGTTCATGTGATACGCGATTACTGACCATATTGTTATTATTATTATTAATTGATAACAGCCTGCAATAATTTTCCACAAGATATTAAACATATTTGACAGTAAACATAACTGGTTTATCACGAGCATGATTATCCGAAGCACAATGCTCCTACAGTTGGTAAATAAATTCTTAGTTAAGATTTTTTAGGACCCGCAGCAATGTAGAACATTTGTCTTTGTTTATCGCAACATGGGCTTATTAACAGTTCTTGAGTTTAAACAAATAATAAGTAGTGGCGCATATAGACATTGCTTCTGGGGGAGGGTTTGCCTGCCAATGCCGAAAAAAAAATTCTTATTTTATACTATTTCTATCATTTTACCTTAAATAAAGAGGGGTGGTTAAAATCCAAACTTCTCCTTTTATACGGTACTGATAATAATTATTTTAAGTTTTTATTCTAAATTTTTAATAAAATACAATACATTAAAAACACTCACATTAGGACTTACCTTTAACGTATTGTAATACAACAAATTGTAAATATATCTTGCCATATCACTGCCACCTTATTGTGTTTTGGAGTTCAAGTATTCTTTGTTGTCAAGAAAAGAAAATGTGTCTTATATACTTAAATTTTGTATACTAAATCAATTCTCCTATCCTTCATAGCAGCAAATTCATTTATACATCCTCATAAAATGGATGAGTTGCCCTAATCTCCTCCAGAAATTCCTTTTGAATTGAAATATTGCCTAGAGAAGTAAATCTTTCTTGAGATATTGTATTTCTTAATTAAGTTTTTACATCTTTGAGACAAGAAAAATTTCTTTCCACTGAAGCATAGTCGACGGTATTCTCAAAATAAGGGAAAAAACTTTATATGCTTTGGTTAAAATATCTCTATTTTCATTAATTTTTTTCACTTGCTCTTGCAGCGATATATTCCAATTACTGTCATTGGCAAAAATAAGACCAAGCTCATTTTTAAGTCGTTGCCTTTTTGAAAATATTTCCCCACATAACTGAAACAAATTTTCAAACGGGCCAGTCGGAAAATTTAAACTATATCTGGAAAATTTAGAAGAATCTGCCAAACATAAAAATGTAAGTTTTTCACAGTCTTGAAAGCTTAGTGTCATTTCAATTAAAATATGGTTCAATATTTCATAAAAAAGGGTTCTATACTTAGCCCTAATTTCTTCAGGTGAAAGCTTAGCAAGCTCATGTTTGTAATGATTTATTTCTGTAATAGAATTTGCTTTATCAAACTTGGTATTAAAAAAATGTTCATTTCTTTTTTTACAGAGCTCCTCACGACATTGTTTTATATTGGATATGCAAAAATCAATTTTTTTTGAAGAACGCAAATTGTATGTCCGTCATTCACAAATGTCACCAAACCCTAATGCCAGAAACTTGAATTCAAAATCGTTCATCTCACCTAAAAATCTTTTCGCAAGCCGGATTGACTTTTCATCAGATTTGTCACAGTTTGTAATAAATTTAAAGACCCCTTTTAAATTATTTCAGTCTTGAACATTTACTAACTTTGAATTTGAAGACCAACGAGTTTCTGTTATTGTTGGTATACGTCTCGTAGATGCAAATGTAAGAGTATGCGTTCGTTTGGCTGAGTGATGAAAAAATTAGTGAATACCACTAAGACTTGCAAAAAAAATCGACATTTAGAAATATTTTTCAACTTTGCTGCATCACAAGTAAGTTAGATGTATTACATTATGAGCAAAAAAGTCGCAAATTGTATTGTTTAGAGGCAATAGAAATTTATAAACATCATAAAGACCCAAATGTTGACCTTTTAAATTTATAAATAGATGTTGGAAATACCACCCTATCAAAACTGTTTGACTATAAAAAATGTACAGTTGGTTTTTCCCTAATCATAATCATAAGAATTTTTGTCTGTATATATACCTAACTTGATTGTAAATATCTTCATTGCGTCTGAAAATGTACTAGCAGTACGAAACTGCAGTCACGCCTAGTGCAAAAATAAAACAAGTGACAGTTAACAAAGTAAAACTTGTGTTTTCATTTATTTGTTAAAATACACCGGGTGGCCCATTTTGGGATACTTTTGAGGGGTGTCTCCGTTATTTTTATAGATAGAAAGTTGAGGATATGTGCTACTTTTTCGTAAAACTAAAGATACCGTTAACAAAATTATCATAGCCCTTTTAGTTTTTAAGATACGAGGGTAAATTGAAAATGTTGCATTTTCTCGTATCTCAACTGTCAGATAACTTATCGAAAATGTGAATTAGTATACAGGATCAGGTAAAAAAGTTGTCGTACCCTACTTTATTTTTTAAATTGAACACCCTGTATATTTATAGACTATAAAATTTGTCTTCTTTTTTCCCTTTCAAAAATATATAATAGTATGCACTTTTTCTCAGAAACACGTAAATGCATGAAATTTGATAGTAGGCTATGGCTATTGTTTATGACAACAAACAATACTAAATGTCAAATATTTATATCTCATCGGTTTTTGGATCGACTTTTGGTTTATAAAGCAGTTTATAAACGTTCTTTTGGTATTTTTATTTAATTGATATTCATCAACTGACTTCTTCGAATAATGGCAGCGTATGAAAATTATGAAAAATATGATATGCTAGTATGTTTTATACAAAGTAATGAAAATTCTGAAGAAGCCTTGGAATTATATTTCCAAAGATAAGTAAACTACTACGGCTATTAAATAAATATGTATTATCATTATAAGTTTTTGCTTTTTCGATATCCAGAAAGAAGGCAACGGTACTAACGGATCTCTTGGATGACCTCCACGATCTCCAGATCTCTCAATTTTAATTTTTTTTTCATGGGGCTATATTCAAAATTAAGTATATAAAACACGATATGACGGCAATTCATTTAGCTTTTCGAAATCTGCGAATGAGACCAATGGTTCTTTTTAACGCTATTCAAAGAATTATAAAAGTGTGCCAATTTTGCGTTAGAGAAAATGGTCGTCAATTTAAAAATCTGTTGTTTTTTAATAATGTTATTTTTTTGTGTTTGTTATATTGTTACGGAAATTGAGGAATTGAGTTCTACGGGAAAAGTTATATCAGAAACAACTTTTACATTTTCGATAAGTTATCTGATAGTTGAGATACGAGGGGTGCTTGAAAACGCAACATTTTAATTTAATCTTAAAAACTAAAAGGGCTATGGCAATTTTGTAAATAGCACACTGTCGCGAAAACCTGAGCTTTCTATGTATAATTGTATAATTTTTCAGAGATCCAGTAATATGTGTTCCGTTCCTGAATTTTGGAAGTTTTCTGCCCATTTTTAAATTTGGTGATAAAAGTGATGTCGAGAACTACAGAGGTATTTGTTTATTTTCACATATACCAAAGCTCTTTGAGGCAATTATCACCGATCATATATTTGAGTTTTTAAAACACTATATTACGAGTATGCAACATGGTTTTTATCGTGGTCGTTCAACAACTACCAATCTTGCAATATTTGAAAACTACTTAGTGACATCGGTTGAGGCTGGCAAGCAGATCGATGTTATTTAAACTGACATATCTAAGGTTTTTAACAGTGTTTGCTATCAGCTTCTGTTATGGAAATTACAGCAAATTAGTTTTTGTGGAAAATGTCTTGAGTAGATCATATCGTGTTTATTTAATCGTCTCCAGCAAGTCAACATACGTGGTTTAGTTTCCAGGGAGATTCTTGTGACATCGGGTGTTCCGCAGGGTTCGCATGTTGGTCCTGTTCTCTTTCTGCTCTTTATAAAAGATATAATATCTTATTTCGAATTTTCTGAATGTTTTTTATATGCAGTTGACTTACATTTTTTTCATCAGTCTCCTCAGAGTCCAACCTTTTGCAGTCTGATATGGAAAGGCTCGTCAAATGGTGCAGAACTAATTATCTCTCTCTAAACATCTCGAAATGTAAAGTGCTTCGTTTTCACAAACGTATTAATCCCATACCCTCCACCTACTTCACAGATAACCTAAACCTTGAAGTTGTTAGTTCTTTCACGGACCTAGGCGTTTTTTTGATGAAAATATAACTTTTAATCTACATATTGATAACATTGTACTTAAAGGTTTTAGACTACTGGGTATTATAAAGCGACATACGAAACACCGATAACCGATACCAAAGCAATTGGGTGTCTCTATAACTCATTGGTTCGTAGCGTTCTAGAATATTGTTGTACAATATGGTGCAAAATAGGTTTTCAAAATACCTCTTACATAAATTGCATTTTCCATACCAAGGTCTGTCATCTAATACTAGAGCTCAAACCCTTGAATATAGAAGAAAGAATTCACTTCTGGTCTTTTTGCATAAATTGGTCAATGGTGGGATTGACTGTGAAGTGCTGCTGGGATCAGTCCCGTTTTTAGTTCCTATTAGGAGAATATACGGGGTGATTCACGTTGAGTGTCCTATTAAAAGTTCTGGAGAACTATAAAAGGGATTTTTTTCAAATTCGGCTTACGGACATAATAGATAATAATCTGTATTTTAAAAATATTTTCGCAAGTGCAGCGTTGCCAGATCTCTTCGAAACCAATAGCAACATTGAAATTTCAAATAGAACACCCTATATTTTATTGCACTTTCTGATTCTACGCATGATTTTAAGAAACTTTTGTTAACATCTTCCTATACTTATCTTCTACCATTTTCTCTAAAAAAATTAATTTATGATTTTTTTTTAGAAAGTCACCAGGTTAATAAAATTCCATATTTACCTGCGTAAGCGAGATAATTACTAAAATTTTTTTCTGGGTTAGAGAATGCATATATTTAAAATAACTATATGTTAGAATAGCGATATATCATACAGGGTGTCGTATAAAAAGGGCATTTTTATCGAAATTTAGTAATGGTAAAAACTCATTTATTTTATATACAACACCCTGTATTTTATGGTATCTTCGAATAAACCAATACCTTACCTACAATATTTCCATATATGTTCCTATACCCATCTCCCACCATTTTTTAGATACGAGCCAACTTTGAATATTTTCCTGTTTTCAAAGACCATCCACAACAAAAGCACCCGCCTCGGCACCTGCTTAGCGAATCACTTAACTAGTTAGGCCATGTAAGGTTTTATTTACCTCGTACTGACAAATATTTGAAATAAACAGACAGTTTTAAATACGGTGAATAATCCAAAATGTATTTTTTTAAATACAATTTGTAACCTAAAGGTGTTAGATATTATAAGTGATAATTAAACAAACAAATAATACATAATCGTTAATTTTTAGCAAAATAAAGATAACTAATTGTTAAATTGCTTAAAATGGCCACCATTCGCATTAAGGCATTCGTGCAAACATGTTAATTGGTTTCTTGTTGTTGCTCTTCGTATTTCCTCAGGATTTAATTCGTCAAAAACTCGACGTACTCGATTTTCCAGATCCTGGAGATTTTGTATTGGATTTCCTACATACACTCGCTCTTTGATGGTTCCCCAAAGGTAAGAATCTAGGGGAGTTAGGTCCGGAGATCGAGGTGGCTAATCCCATGGTCCCAAACGTCTGAACCACCTATCTTCGAACATTCCATATAATTCTTGACTCACTTCATTGCTGCAATGTGCAGGAGCCCCATCCAATTGGTACCAGCAAGAAATCAATAATTGTAGTGGTAACTCATCCAAAAACTCATTAACTGTAGTTCTTAAAATATCCAGATATTTATTCGAAGTTAAATTTTCATCGTAGATACAATAAGAAAATTTATTGTCCATCAGTAAGCAAAAAACATTAAACCCGAATTGAAACTGAAATCTTCGTTCTATAACCAATTTTGGGTTTTCAGCCGCCCAAAAATGACTATTTCGTCTATTAAATATTCCTTCCCTCGTAAATTTCGACTCGTCAGTCCAGATAATTTTTTTCAAAAATAGTGGGTCTTCCTCAATTTTAGTTAGAACTATTTCGCAAAATTCAGTACGTCTCTGAAAATCTTCTGGTAAAAGGCCTTGCTGGGTGATAAATTTAAATGGTTGAATGTTATGTTTGCTTAGAATACATTGAATTGTTGAATATGAAAGTCCTGGATCTATTTCAGCACTTCTAATTGATGCTTGAGGGTAAACGTTAAAATATCCAAGTACATTTATTTCATTGCCTTCATTATAAGTTTGTAGTTTTGTATATGATCTATGTTTTATAATTTTGCCGTGATTTTTAAAATTTGCTTCATATCTGAAATATGAAGGCAAAATAAATAGAAAGCCTAAAATGCTGTGTACACGTACGAAAGAATTGTACCAAAAGAGAGGATGTCAGTATTAATGTGTATAATCAGAGTCCAAGGACCATCATCAAAATATTATGTTATGCACGTTAATACTGACAACCTCCTGTTGTTTCAGCAACATAAATTGATTTTTAAGGAAATAAAAACTATTATTGCATTTAGTACCTTCTAAATTTTTTCCTGCGCATAGGAGGTAAATGAGGATATATCTCGTTAAATTTTCTGCAGGTTCTTGAAATAACTTTGTTACACTCTCCATGAATGTAAAATAAATTTAAAATATCAATATTGGAATATTCAATTGCGTTTTCCATTTTTACGGAGCATCAGTTCATTAAGCGGGTGGTTCTGTTATGGTAGTCTTTGAAAACAGGAAAATATTCAAAGTTGGCTCATATCTAAAAAATGGTGGGAGATGGGTATAGGAACATATATGGAAATATTGTAGGTAAGGTATTGGTTTATTCGAAGATACCATAAAATACAGGGTGTTGTATTTAAAATAAATGAGTTTTCACCATTACTAAATTTCGATAAAAATAGCCTTTTGATACGACACCCTGTATGATATATCGCTATTCTAACATATAGTTATTTTAAATATATGCACTCTCTAATCCAGAAAAAAAATCTAGTAATTATCTCGCTTACGCAGGTAAATATGGAATTTTATTAACGTGGTGATTTTTAAAAAAAAAATCATAAATTAATTTTTTTATAGAAAATGGTAGGAGATAAGTATAGGAAGATGTTAACAAAAGTTACTTAAAATCATGCGTAGAATCAGAAACTGCAATAAAATATAGGGTGTTCTGTTTGAAATTTCAATGTTGCTATTGGTTTCGGAGAGATGTGGCAACGCTGCACTTGCGAAAATATTTTTAAAATATAGATTATTACCTATTATGTCCGTATGCCGAATTTGAAAAAAATCCCCTCTATAGTTCTCCAGAACTTTTAATAGGACACTCAACGTGAATCACCCTGTATATAGACAATCACAGCTGTTTGTTGAAAGGTACCACCGAACAAATTATGGGTTTTGCACATTTGTTGACCGACTAGTTCACAATTACACTCGTCACTTCTCAGGATATGATATTTTCAGACTAAGCACTTTGCAGCTAAAAAGGCAGTTAACCGCATTGGTTTTGTAATTTTTTTTTGGCCCATATTGATGTTTAGGTTTCGGTAAACTATGTTGACACTCTTAAATCTCGTTTATTTTTGTTTCTTTTTGTTTTTATCCACCATTCTAGAAGTCCAAATTGAGAAAATGTGTGGAAACCTCTCATCAGCACTCAAAATTTACTTTAAGATATAATTATTATACAAATTAAAGGTAATTTTGATTTCAAACATCTTTCCGACTGTTCCCATCGTCATACTTGTTTTTAATTCGATGTGCGACGTTGCCACATTCATAATTAAAGAAATACCTAAGTTATGGTATATATAAAACTAAATTTTTTTATAACAGGACTTATAATTAATAAAAATGCGGATTAGGTTAGGTTAGGTTTTCTGTAAAGGCGCCAACCGAATTCCGAGTCTATATTGAAAGGGGGATGTTTCTGTAACAAAAACTATATTGTTAGGTGAATCTGTCCTACTAACGTTAGGTTAGCCCAGGTTCGTCAATGAAACCTTCATTAAAACTATAATAATAACAATAAATAATTACAATTCTGTTTCAAAATAATTTTCAATTGGTCATTTCATTTCCTTTAACAAATTGGTAAATCTAAAATCTGGCAACGTTGCTAAATTTTTCGTTTTAAGGCTGTCAAATTGTGACCGAGTGTGACTTTTAATTAATTTTTTTTTAGGAAAACTCTCGCATATCCCGCAATTTTTATTTTTGAAATATAATATTGCAAATAGGTACTTTCTGAAAAAAAAAATAAAATATGCAAAAATTGTCTGTCAAGATAATTTACCGGTCCCGATGTTTGTTTTTGTTTATGTAGTTGTGTAGTTTTATTATTATTAATGTATTATTTTACTTCAATTGAAAATCTTTCTTGTTGGATTTTTTTTTGCTGATATGACATATTTTCTCTTACAGTCATTGACTCCATTATTTATTTTTTTGACGTTATTTGCGAATTCGTACCATTTGGAATGTTAAGCATTTTGTAGTGCACGTTTATGAAGGGCCACTTGTCCGATGCGTGTATCGGCTACGTTCTTACATTAATTAATTAATTAAACAGTAAAAATTACGAACATACCCCGCAAAAGTACCCAAAATGGGACACTCTGTACTGTCACAAAGTAGGTTAAAGTTGAAGAACGTATTGGTAAACTTCTACGGTATGGACTGCCAGTAGAGCGAGAATTTACATATTCTTATACATTGATGTAACTTATTCAATTCGACAAAAGAAAAAGAACGGTCCCACCCGGCGCCAAATTCTCGAAGAAATAAAGAACAGCGAAAACAGCAAAAAGACCCAAATAATAGAGATTATTCCTCTGACAAAAAAGCAACGGGGTGCCATCTCAAGTGGGTGTGTATACACCACACAAAGGACAAGACAGGTACCATTTTCTAAGACATTCTGAAGGAACAGCCGACTGTGAAATTTAGTCACCCATACAAGGGGTGATTTAAAAGGTTTTTGAGAATTCTTCGGATGAGGTTTCTGTGAAGTGTCCTATTGTTATTTTAGTGAAGTGGGTGTTTTTGTATGGGTTTAATTGGTTCAAAGAAAATAATTCCCAAAACATATCTCTCGACTACATGTTGAGGCCATTGATATTTCAATTATTATTCATTTCGCTTCCAACCATAACAGTATATTATTTAATAAGCAAATAATAGTATTTTATCTATTTGTAATTAATTTAAAATAAAGTTTTTCTCATTATTTGGTATAATCGTTTCTGTTCTATTTTAGATATCTATAAGATAATATTTAATAAAGTTTGTTATCCTATCAATGTCTGTTCATTTCTGTAGTGCCCGATTGTAGTTTATTTTGGCCTGGCTGTCATCGCCAACTAATAGCAAACTTTAAAATTTGTAAGTATAAGTAGCATTTTTTTAATAAAATAATGTTAAATTGCCAATATTTCGAAAACTAAATATTTTCTTTAACAAAGTCACCCTGATTTTTTATGTTTAATGAGATAAACTTATAAAATTATGGGATTACCGTTTGAAAAAAATTACTTTTAACGTTTTTTTCATTTAATTTTTACACGCTAGTTTTTGACTAGTATTTATTAATTACAAAAATATTGACAAAATAACTCATGATGATTTAAAAAACCGGTAAGTTTCCTTTACCCGGAACTTTTCTCATTATGAATATTTCCTTTTGGAATAGTGAAGAGTAAACCAATTTAGTTCAGTACATAGTTATTTAGAAACACATATTTATATATATATATATATATATATATATATATATATATATATATATACAGTGTATCCCAGATTCGCTTCTCTATACAGGGATCTCGGTTCCTATTATACATGCAGCAAAGGTTAAATGGGGAAAGTTTTAGAGGAAACTTATTGCATTCGATATCTGGCTTCAGATTTACGATCGATGAATAAGTTTGAGAAATATCGGCGAAAAACCGAAAATGGCGGATTTCGTTTTTTGCCAGTATATCCATAAAGGTAAATTTGACAGCTGTCAAAATGTGACATTATTTGGACACATTTTTAAGACAAATAAGATGGCGTATACGACACGTCTTCATTGTTTTTTGTTAACCCGCAACCCGCCTCAACTTTCATTTTTCTTATGACCGCCATATTGGATTTTTCGATTTTTGGAAAGAGCCTAAAATTTCCAGTCTAGTGATATCTCACAAGTGCATTAAAGATTTTAGTGTCATCAAAATATCACAATTCGTAAATTAGGTTTCAATGTTTTTAAAGGAGGCCAGGATTTATTTGTCACAAGATTACATTAATAAGTAAGTAATGTATTGAATGCATTGAATTTTCAATACAACATGAACGTAAATAACGACTTAAAAAATCTAAATGAGCTTTAACTACTTTGTAAGTGGGTAGCATTAATTTACAAATCTGCAAAATGACGTCCATTTGCATAGAGACATTTTTGACAATTGGTGACTGTTTTTCGTACAACCCTTGCAAGTGTATTTCGGTTAATATTTCTAAATGTGTCCAGAACTCTTTGTCTCAGGATTTCAATGGTACGGGGGATCAAATTCATAGATTTCATTCTTCGTGTGACCCCAGAGGTAGAAATCCAAGTGAGACGGGTCAGGGGATCTAGGAGGCCAAGATATTGGACCATTTAAAGAAATTATTCTTTCCTCAAACTGCTCTCTTAAGAAGTTCCTGACTTGAATGGTATTGTGAGCCGGACATCCGTCTTGTTGAAACCAAGTTCTTCTTAATTCATCTTCCGTTAGAATAGCTCGTAAGGCTGGTACAACCTGGTTTCGCAAAAGCTCTAGGTACCTCTGCCCGTTTAGGTTGTACTCAAACAAAAATGGTCCAATAAGTCGATTTCCTGAAATGACTAATAATTTATAAATAGGTGCCCAACAGTCAAGGGCGCTAGAGTCGGCCGGGTGGTACTAGAAACAATAAATTATAAAGGGAAAATTATCTTTTTTAAAAAGTAAATATTTTTTTTTCAAAAATAATTATCGAAACATCCCGTAATGAATGAGCTTGAATAAAGTTGAAACCTATTCAGCTTTATTATGAAAAAGAAAAACATATTTGGTTAGCGGGAAGTAATAGCCGTAATAAATTATTTTGTTGGTATTGCATATTAATTTCGGAAATACTAAATCTATTCATTTCAGTGATATAATAATCTTAAAAAAGTACACCGTGCCTTAATAAAACTTAAAATATCAAAAGAACAAACCCCTTGCGCTTTAAAATTTAAATTATTCGGAAATACAGCTGAACACCTTTCTATAAATCATAATGAAAATCGAAAAATAATTCGACATTTGATTAATATGGTATTTTTTTCATAACGCAAGAACTAGGCTTCCCGGGTAATAATAAATAATTAAATTCAGACAATCAAAATAATTTTAGAGAATTGGCTAAATCTGCAGAAAATTTAGATAAAGTGTTAATACATTTCTTCAATTCTATTTTTATAGGTTCTTCGAAACTACAATACAAAATAATTGAATAAAAATGTAATACAATATCAAAAAAGTAAGTTGACTGACTAGAGTAGAACATTTTACTTTTTTTTTATTAGATTATACTCTTTTTGTATCATTAAAGAACTAAACGAAAAAAAAGATTATTATTTGACTATCATTTGGTGTCTATTTAAAAAAGATTGGTTAGATTAACTTACCAATGATCCCACACCAAACGTTACTTCCAAATCTGATCTGTAGACGTCTCCCTGCCACTGCGTGAGGATTTTGCACAGCCCAATGATGACGGTTGTGCCTATTAAAGACTCCACAGTTCGTGAACCTGCTCTCATCGGACCACAAGACATGATTTACAAAATCAGGATTTTCATTACATGTCCAAAATTGTAGTCGTCTTGCAAAATCAGTTTCCTTAAGTCCTTGTACTATTATGGGTTTGTATGGATGGTACTTATTCTTTTTTAAAACTCTTTATACTGTTGATTTTGGCACATAAATTTCCTGTTCTACAGTTTTTACCGATGCACTAGGGTTTTCGTTGATTGCTTGTAAAATGTTTCTGTCTCGATTTTCATTGTTATTATTGCATCCGCTTCTAGGTTGTTCGAAGGCACCATGGTTAATTAAATTAACTACGATTTTCCTGAATTGGGTTTTAAGAGGCTGTCGTCGTTCGGGGTACATCTCCAAATACCTTGCTGAGGTAACGTCGGCGTTTCTGTATGATTGAAAGTACAGAGCTAACATGTCAACATTTTCTCCATTTGAATACGGAATGCCGGCCATTTTCTATAGGCTTTGACATTTTATGTGTCAGATTTATGATTTTATTGGGATAAAAGCGTACCTACTACTTATTAAAACACAGCTTTGATACTTTCAACTATTTAACTTAACGTCAAAGTCAAAATCCAATTTTGTTACGGATAAATCATGGCCTCCTTAGAAAAAACTGAAACCTAACTTAACGAAGTGTAATATTTCGATGATACTAAAATGTTTAATGCACTTGTGAGATATCACTAGACTGGAAATTTTAGGCTTTTTCCAAAATTCGAAAAATGCAATATGGCGGCCGTAAGATAAATGAAAGTTGAGGTGGTTTGCGTGTTAACAAAAAACAATGACAACATGTCGTATACACCATCTTATTTGTCTTAAAAATGTGTCCAAATAATGTCACATTTTGGCAGCTGTCAAATTTACCGTTCTGGATATACTGGCGAAAAACGAAATCCGCCATTTTCGGTTTATCTGTTGTTGCATCATTAGAACACATATATAGATCCTATATCCTGCATGAAACCCATATTATCAGGTTTTACCTGCTCCGTTGGTCCGCATATATTTCTCAGATATTATTATATATTAAGTTTCTAAGTGGTTTTTGTTAACAATCTTCTTGTTGTTATGTTAGAGTGGTTCCAACTTTATTGTTACATCCGCAGGACACATAGATTCTCTATCCTGCATGAAACGAACCATATATATCAGTCCTTACCTATTTCGTTGATCCGCAGATATTTCGGAGATATTAAGTTTCTAAATGATTTTCGTTAACGATCGTTTACAAAATACTTTTTTGTCGACGTTTCGCTACTTTATTGTTACATCCTCAGAACACCTATATAAATCCTATATCCCGCATGAAATCCATATTATCAGTCTTTACCTACTACGTTGGTCCGCAGATATTTCCCAGATTTTAAGCATCTAAAGGGTCTTCGTCAACCATCCTTGTGTTGTTATGTTAGAGTGGGGTATTATTTGGGGTTAGGAAGGAAATATCTGCGGATCAACGGAGTAGGTAAAGGCTGATAATATGGGTTTCATGTATGATATAAAATTTATGTGTCCTGGGGATGCAACCATAAAAATGTGAAAAAGGATTTTCGATTTTTTTACTGGATCCTAATCCCAAATAATACAGCACTCTAACATAACAACAACAGAATCGTTAACGAAAACCATTTAGAAACTTAATATCCGGGAAATATCTGTGGACCAACGGAATAAAGACTGATAATATGGGTTTCAATTTAAGATGGCGAAACAAAATGGCGACAAGATAAAATTTCTAACAACTCAACGTAAAAAAATCTTGTTCTACTGACTTTAAATATTGCAGAAAAATTAGATGTGAAAAGAAGATAAACTGGTATGAATTTAACATGACGTAACAAAATAGCGGTATGTGTCAATGCAAAAACTACTTATTAAATTTATTTTATTATGCCCAAAAGTTAAGTGTGGCATAGGTAAAATAGTGGTAGGAATCCAATGTGAGGGAACAATATGACGCCCAATAAAAATGTTTGGAATAATCCAGTCATCTTAGTCAAAATAAGGTCAGTATTCCGGAAACTCAGACCATCTAGCTATAAATTCGTATAATCTTGTATTTTGACATTCCAAAACTTGTCTCAAAATTCACAGATGATAAGATGTAAGCAACTTTAAAAATCAGAGGTCAAAAGTCACAAAAATCGATTTTTTGCATATTTTTTGTAAATATCTCGTTTCCTATGGGTTTTACGCTACTTGTATTTATTAACAATAATACAGGGTTATTCACGCAACCCGTTCATTAAAAGTTTTTAATGATGCCATTTAGATACAAATTTCAAATTTTGGGATTAAGGTAAGGTCAAGGGGTACTTCTTTTTTGAAATATTTTCAACTTCCTGTCACTTCCGGTTTAACCGGAAGTTGGTATCAACTTGCTTATTTTAAATAAACACCCTGTATTTTTTGATATTTGTGGATTCTACGGAGAATTTTAATGCTATTTTATGTAGCATGTCCTATACCTAGGTTCAAGCGTTCTTAAGATACTTGACCTTGAACCAAAAATGAGCCTTCGTGGTACCAAATTTTAAAATGTCATATTTTTGTAAGTTTTGAAGATATAATCTTCATATTTTGCAGACGATCGGTAAATAATCTTAGGTTGCTATTTTTTTTATTGAATTTGTCTATTTTTATACAGTGTGTCCTAAATTCAGCGGCAAACATTCACATTTTCAAAGCCGCTAAAGTCCGTTTTTTTAAATGGGTCACCCTATAACTTAACTGTATTAAGGTTCCATATACCTATTAGTAACCATTTTCGAAATAATCAGGTTTTTATTAAACTATCATATGTATTTGCTAAATGCTTGCACCTTTCCGTAGTAAGCCATGGAAAAACAATTGTTGTGCTTTTCTATTCAACATGACAGCTGATTTGAAACTTCTAAATTAAAATAAAATAACACTGATGAGCTGATATTCTCAATTTATTTTATATTCGAGGAGAATGTTACAAAATATTGGAGAGAACGTGCCATGTTTTTAATGAAAAACATCCTCATTTATCGCCAATGAACAAGAGAAAATTGAAGAGGATTGAAACGAAATTTTTTCGTTTCGGAAAAATTAAAGTTATAAAAAATGTAATAAATTGTTTACATTATTTTTAACCATATCTACTATGTTCGAGACTGTTCTAAACTTATTTTAGTGAACTTAAAAAATTATAGCAATCTAACAATCAACAATAAATAAATAAAATAATTAAATTGAATTATAACAAATGTTTTATATGCTGTCCGTTCATTTAAAGACACATTTCAATTCTTCTTTGTACAGTTGCTGTGGCCCGTTGAATTTGTCCGTTTTCTAATTCGGCAAAAGCTGTTCGTATCCTGTCCAGTAAATCTTGTTGGTTATTTACTGGGGAAGCATAGACTTCACCTTTGATAAATCCCCATAAATAAAAGTCTAGGGGTGTTAAATCAGACGATCGCAGGGGCCATCTCCAAGGGCCATTGGGACCAATCCAGCGATCTTCAAAAATTCGAGATAATTGAAGATAAACTGCAGAGGAATTATGTGCTGGTGCCCCATCTAATTGATACCAATAATTTTGCAGGTCACCAATAGGAATTTCTTCTATAAATTCAGAAACCGTCCTTCGTAGAATTTCCAAATACTTATCACTGTTTAAATTGTCTTGAAGCTAAACCTGTCTTGAGAACGCGTTTCGCGTAAAGCGTGCGGATTTTCTGCTGCCCAGAAATGTTCGTTTCTTCTATCTTTTATTCCTTCTCTAGAAAATTTCGCTTCATCGGTCCAACATATTTTTGAAAGAAATTGAGGGTCCTCTTGAATTTTCAAAAACATGAATTCGCAAAATTCTACTCGTCGGACATCATCACCAGGTCTCAAGGTTTGCACGTTTTGGAAGGAATAAGGGTGCATATGATGTTCGCTCAAGATTCTTTGGACAGATGAAGAAGAAATTCCCAAATCGTTTTCTGCAGACGGTATTGAACTTTGCGGGTTTGCGTGGAAATAAGCTAATGTGTTTATTACGTTATCCTCGGCATTTGTCACTGGTTTCGGAACATTTTTTGTAACTTTAACCTTGCCAAAACGCAAAAAGTTCGTTTCAATCTTCTTGAATTTTGACTTGTTCATTGGCGGCAAATCAGGGTGGCGTTCATTAAACACACGACACATTCTCCCCAAAATTTTATAACATTCTCCATGAATATAAAATAGATTGAGAATATCAGCGTTTGAGTATTCTTCCATTTCGATTTAGAAGATTTAGTTTATCACTGACAGCTTTCGATAAATAACGCATACTAACCTTAATACAGTTCGATAGAAAATGAAATTCTACATTTGATAGTGCATAAAGTTATAGGGTGTCCCATTTAAAAAAACGGACTTTAGCGGCTTTGAAAATGTGAATGTTTGCCGCTGAATTTAGGACACCCTGTATAAAAATAGACAAATTCAATAAAAAAAATAGAAACCTAAGATTATTTACAGATCGTCTGCAAAATACGAAGATTATATCTTCAGAATTTACAAAAATATGAGATTTTAAAATTTGTTACACCGAAGGCTCATTTTCGGTCCAAGGTCAAATATCTTAAGAACGCTTGAACCTAGGTATAGGACATGCTACACAAAATAGCATTAAAATTCTCCGTAGAATCCAAAAATATCATAAAATACAGGGTATTCCATTTAAAATAGGCAAGTTGATATCAACTTCCGGTTAAACCGGAAGTGACAGGAAGTTGAAAATATTTCAAAAAAGAAGTACTACTTGACCTTACCTTAATCCCAAAATTTGAAATTTTTATCTAAATGGCTTCATCAAAAACTTTTAATGAACGGGTTGCGTGAATAACCGTGTATAGAGAATTAAACTTCCTACAACTTTTTGTTTGAAACATTTTTTTCATGCCCCAAACAGTTTTTGAGATAGAGGGCAGAGCGCGCGCGGCTAAAATATCACCTAAGCTTAACTAGTAGAAGAAAACTGTCCGGTTCAAAGATTATTTGAAAGTGGAAAGCAAACCTTATTAGCAGTTTATAATGCTCCAAAATCTGTGGACAGTATCGATCATCTCCGTTATGCACTATACGTCAAGTCTACAAAGCTGAAAAAACCTGTGCAGTTCTCAAATATTCCACCAACAATTGGAGTAGCTCACCAACATTTTAATCGTGTTTATTGCCAAGTTCAAACTTGGTTAAGGCATAATTTGGAACTGCAGGAATGGGGTTGGACAATGCGTAATCTCATTCTTGGAACTTACCACGACAATTTCACCACCTGCTCCAAACGAATTGCTCAACACAATATTTTGTAACTGCAAGAGTGGTTGTGGCTCAAGATGTGGATGCAGGAAAGCGGGGTTGCAGAGCTCTTTAGCTTGTGGCCAGTGTAATGGGCAAGCTTGTCTGAATACTGTACCATATCAGACCGATCTCAATGAAGGTAGTACCTTTGACCAAGAAATCATGGACGAGTTAGAAACAAATGCTGTTCAAGACGATAATGATGAAGAACTTGCAATTCAACGGCAGCGGGACGACGACAATAAGGAAGAAGAAGAAGAAGAAGAAAGAGAAGAAGAAGGAAAAAAGAAGAAAAAAATTAAAATTAAAACTTATTTTTATAAATATTATTCATTTTTTTTTAATTTTAACTACCATAAATGTATCGAAAGACATTTTTTAATAAAAAAATTAATTGTAAACTTTTCTATTTTATTTATTTAAGTCATTTTTATAAATTAGATTAGAATTAAAATATGATTTAAGTTTTTCGCTGAACTATTTATAAGTACACGGGCAGGTAAGCGATATATAACAATAAATAAGTAAGCAAAAAAAAAGTTTCTAAATAATGTAAGAATTAACAAAAAATGATATTTACATATTTAACAATAATAAATAAACTTTATTTAACTTGTTTTCGATCGGGACTACCAGTTGACCCCAGGTGATATTTTCACCGCGCGCGCTCTGCCCTTTATCTCAAAAACGGTTTGGGGTATGAAAAAATGTTTCAAACAAAAGTTGTAGGGAATTCAATTCTCTACAATATTGATAAGAAATACAAGTAGCGTAAAACCCACAGGAAACGAGATATTTACAAAATATGTGCAAAAAATCGGGGCGGTGTAAGTTTCCAAACGAAATCCCTATAATGACTGGACTAGAAAGACAGTATATATGTAACAGATGTATACTGTGAGTGTGTACTGAACTAAATTGGGCAACACTTAACTATTCCTAACAAATGGTGAAAAAATCGTAACGAGGGAAGTTCGGGGTAAAGGAAATTTACCGATTTTTCAAATATGTTTCTGTGCATGATGTTACTTTCGGATGCATGATACTTAATTGCGCCAACACAAAAACGAATTATAAAACTCGCAGGCAGTAATTTAATAAAAAACAAAGGAATATCGGGTCAGTTCCGCTACGTGAACACAAATTGTTGCGTATTTTTAATGGCATCAGTACTTGAATTACAACAATTATCAGACAAAAGCAAACTACTATAAATAAGTGGCAAGATTTATGACTAATTGTGGGCGAAAGACGGACGATCGTACTACACATGCATGTCAGGCAACGATCTTGGAGTGAATAGAGTTGCTAATACACGGCATCAACATTTTTTCAATTCCCTGTGTCTTTATGAAAGCGCCTAAACAGGGATCAGCTTAGACACGAAAACTCATTTATATTAAGAGTTTTTTCTTTAATTAGTTCACGTTTGATTTAGCAGATGCTTTTCCCAGAATCGTTCTTGGTCCGAATCGGCGAGCCATAATACACTTCCAATAAAAACGAGGTGGAGTGGAAGAGCCCTAATACACCACCAATAAAAAGCCAGGTGGAGTGGAAGAGCGATATGCACTGAACTTTGTTTTGGTTTAAAGTCTTTCTTCGATAAATACACCTCAGAGAATGAGCACCCACACCGTTTTTCTATAGCGCCACATAATGCTGTTCTATACGCATAATATTTCGTAAAATAATATATGGCAATACAATTGAACACTTCCCGTGAGAAGTAAAGACTCGCATTGATATTTAGTCCCGCTTAATAGGGACTAAATAAGTTTATAAAATGCACTTAGCAACACATAATTAAAAAATGGCTAATTTGAGCAAATTTATTTATTTATGTTTAAATGAATATCTACATTATTACAATTTATAATATTAAATAAACGATTTGTTTCTTCGACAGTATGTGCAATAACGCTACTTGTAGAAGTACATGCGACAGTTTTGGATACTTCGTTAGAGCCTTGTCTGGAAGGGTTTCTCGAAGCTCCAATTTGGAATGTATTCAGACTTAGACTATAAAACAAAGGATAGACTCAACATTTCATTCATAAATAGTTTCGAATGTTGGATCTATTATTGTTTTTCGCGTGTTATTGGTGCGAGAGAAAACATATATCTTCCTCTGCGTTCCCGGTTCCAAAAATGGCAACCCTGTTGGCTTTCACTATAGCACCGAACATTACAAAATAATTTTAAACAGTGGTAAAACAATAAATATATGGATTGGCAATTACCATATTTGTTTTATCATATTTTCATAAATAAGTTTAATAACGCAATACGGCTGTGCAAAGCTAATAGCTTGATTGCTACTAGCCGATTGTGGAAGTTACTTGGTTTAAATCTTACCAAAAACATTATTAATTTGTAGAAATTTATATCTGGCTACATTCTATAAGCATCACAATGTTAATCCTAACAATAAAACAATATAAATAAACAATAACCACAAATAATACAAACAACCAACCTATTAAGTACTTACAAAAAATTTACCTCAGTACAAAAAATATATTCATATATGTTACGTAAGTAATTTGAATTTAATACTAAAGTAATTTAGGATTATTTTCGATAATCCTTTTCGTAATCTTGCGTTTGAAGTCTGGCAATTTAATTAGGTTTTTCAAATCTAGAGGAATCAGATTAAATAATTTGCAACCTATATATTCAAAACTTTCTTTTTCCTATAGATTTGTTCACTTTAGGCAATATTCTATTATCATTTCTTTGAAATCTAGTGCGATAGTACGTAAATTCAGGAGAAGTAAAATGATTATTTTTATTTAGGTGTAGGATTGAAGTTTTGAGAAAAATATTTCTGATGTCAAGTAGGTTTACCGTCCTAAATAGTTGTTATTTATTATTTATTTATTTATTTTCCAACAAGTACATAAACTTATGCCTACTTATTACAAAGTTTAATTTATTTTAAATTTTATACAAATTGAAAAATAATTCTGCAAGCGCTAAACAGTTTTCACTGATGCCGCGCTTCTTTTGAATTTGTAGCTTAATTTGAATAGGAACTCAAAGTAGCATCTTTCAGTCTTTGGCAGTTTTAAGGAAAAAAAAGAATAATATCACTTATTTTACAACACATTTCTTTTTATATGTAGTTTTCACGGATATATTTTGAGAGATAATTTTTGAATTTATTATAACCAGGTATAATCGCAATGTTTTGTGGTAGTCGATTAAATAAATTGACACTCATGTTTATAGTACTATTTTTCGCTGAATTGGATTTAAATTTGTCAATATGTATATTACTCGCACTTCTGATACTGTAATCATGTAGTTCAAAGTTATATTTAAATTTTATTTGGCTTTTTTGCAGGTTATATTTTATACGATATATTAATTTGCTCTGTTCTATGATTTTTATTTGATTTATAGTTAGTAGTAAGGTGTCTTTGTATAGTTGCTTTGTTGAATACAGTCTTTGAAAATTAAATAAAGATTTTATACACTTATTTTGTGTTCTTTGTATTTTAATGAGTTCGTCCAAAGCAAAGGAGTCCCCATAGAAGCGTGGGAGGAGTACTTCGAAAGACTATACAGCGCCGAGGAAACACAGGAAATGCAGGAATACCAAACGGCAGCCAATGTGATAATTTCAAAGGAGGAAGTTAAAGAGAAACTGGGGAAAGCCAAAAACAGAAAAGCACCAGGAACGGACAATATTCCGAACAAACTTTTAAAACACGGTGGCCCTGAGCTCATAATAAAACTGACAACTTTGTTTAATAAAATCCTTAACACAGGCGAAATACCGAATGAGTGACATACGAGCATAACAATCCCCATCTTCAAGAGAGGCCAAAAAACATCACCTGATAACTACAGAGGAATAACCCTATTGTGCACAACAATGAAACTGATCATAGGTCCGATAAAGGATAAACTGGAGAACCACATAACCAATAGAGAAGAACAACAGGGATTTAGAAAGGGAAGATCGACAACTGACGCCATATTCATCACCAAACAAATAAAGGAAAAGGCAATAGAATATAACACACCGGCATTTATCTGTTTTATCGACCTAACTAAAGCATTTGACAAGGTCCAATTGGGCGATGTTATCAACATCCTAATAGAAAAGGAAACACCAGCCAACGCAGTAAGGGTGATACGCAATCTCAACACCGCCAACTCCACTCAAGTCAAATCAGGGCAGCATATCACGAAGAGCATCTCGACCCCAGGAGGAATCAGACAGGGAGACAGCCTCAGCCCACTCTTATTTAATCTTCTTATGGACAAAATTATAGAAGAGGTGGCGTCCTTAAATATAGGATACAGAATGAATAACAAACGTATCAGCATGGTATGCTATGCGGACGACGCAGCAATTTTCGCAGAAAACGAGAACGACTTGCAAAGGCAGCTATTCAAGTTCTACCAAGTGAGCCGACAACTAAATATGACCATATCCATCGACAAAACTAAGAGCATGACAGTTTGCAGAGAACCACTTCGATGCAAGCTTGTAATTGAAGATAAGCCCATAGAGCAGGTGATGCAGTTTAGGTACCTCGGCATGAATATATCCAGTAACCACGACCCAATAAAAGACCTAAGGGACCAAGTCAATAAAGCATCAGTAACATCAGGCTGCCTAAGAGAGATTGTATGGAACAATCAGTACATGCGGAAGGACAGTAAGATTAAAATCTACAAAGCATGCGTAAGACCCATCATGACGCGATAGAAACAAAAGAAGACACGAATAAAACCAAAGGCGTGCTGCGCGCGGCAGAAATGAGGGTGCTGAGAGCAATAGCCGGCAAAACCAGAAGAGACCACGTAAGGAACACTGATATTAGAGAACAGTGCGGAGTACAGGACATAGTACGATGGGGCAGGCAGAGAAGACGAGAATGGTATAAACATGTCAAGAGGATGCCTGAAGATAGGTTACCACGCATAACACTCGAAGGAGTACCAGTAGGAAACCTACCGCCCGGTAGACCACCAAAGAGATGGAGAGACAGCTGGCAGTCCAGATCACAAGAACTAATCCAACGGCAGGCCCGGAATTGACAGATCACCGGATCTCAACTAAGTAAAAGAAGAAGAAGAAGTATTTTACACATTAGAGTTTTATTTGCACATGCCCAAGTAGTTATTAAATAACGCAAACGTGATTCTACATAGGAATGATATACCAACTGTTTTGTTTTAGTATTCAGTTCTCTTCCACACCGTCTTAATGCACCAAACATTGGAATTACTTTATTTTCGATAGCTTTAATGTGTGTTTCCCAATTTAACTCACTTTCAATATCTAGACCCAGATATTTATATGATGACACTTCCTGTAAGCTATGGTTATCCAACTTTATTCCTAAGTTTTCCTTTGCTTTGTTCTTGTGTTTAAAGAGCATATACACGGTCTTAATCTTGTTAATATGCAAACTATTAGCTTTTGTCCATTTTTGGTTTATTTTGTTTGATATTTCGTCTAGTTGCGAACCTGCATAGAGCAAGACCGTATCATCTGCATATGAATAATACTTAGCATTGAGCTTGACATTTTGTAGGTCATGTACGTAGAGGTTGTAGAGTATCGGACCTAGCACTGTACCTTGTGGTACACCTTTCTTTGTTTCTTGAATTTCACTCTTTACGTCTCCTAATTGTACATATTGCTTTCTTCCTTTCAAGAAACTTTCTATTAGCTGTAACGCTTTACCCCTTATTCCCATTATTTCTACTTTTTTTAAAAGAATGTCAAAAACAACACTATCAAAAGCTTTAGAGTAGTCTATAAAGATGGCAACACAGTATTTTCCCTTATCCACCTCAAGGAGAAGCTCTTCTGTGAAGTCGGTAACAGCCGCTTGTGTGTTGCTTCCTTCCTGGTAACCATACTGACTAGAATCAAATATTATAGTGTTGTTTATAAAGTTAACTAACCTCTGTTTTATGATCTTCTCACATATTTTGCTAAATGTCGAAAGCAGAGAGATGGGTCGATAATTTTCTGTCAGTTTTTTATCTCCTTTTTTGTATATTGGTGTTATTTGTGCTGTTTTTAGTTCTTCTGGAAATATCCCCTGTTCTAGCATTTTGTTAATTAATTTAGTTATTGTGGGAGTCAAGTATGGTTCTGCCACTTTGATGTCGTCCGTGGTTATTTCATCCACTCCTGGGCTTACTTGTATCTTCATATTTTTAATTAACTGGGAGACTTCTCCCACTGTAGCAGGGTATAAATATATGGTCTTAGTATTTATTGGGGATATGTTTTGGAAACTCGATTCATCTGAAGTATTAGGGTCCCCTGAATGTTGCCTGTTTCTTATCGAGAGGAGGTTTGTAGGACCTCTCCTATAATTTTGTATATGTTCCGTGGATTGTTTTTGTGGTTTTCTAATTTTGTATGATAGTACTGCTTTTTTGTATCTTGTATTACTTTGTTAACACGGTTTTTATACCTTTTGAACTCCTGCTTATAGTCCATATTTTCTGGGTTTTTTATCATTTTAATATATTTTCTTTCCTTCTCATCCAACTTTTGTATAATATTTGTGTTTATCCACTCATAACTTGCATTATTTGCCCTAATGGTTTTCTTATATGTGCATTATTTTTTCGTTTTTTGAAAGAAGTTAATTAGTTCTTTATATGTATTTATTTCTTCTGTTTGAATTCTGTCACGTACAAGGTTTGTATATTTATTTTTATTTAAAAATGTTTTTATTTTCTTCACAACTGTAGTTTTTTTGATGATTTTTTTCACTCTTATTTCTATTAATTTGTGGTCACTCAGTGACCAGTCTTTTATTTTAGTGTCCAAGGCGACATTGTTCTAATTATTTGTTGTTAGTACGTGATCAATTATGGATTTAGTACCATGATGCTGATCAATTCTAGTAGCAAAGTCGTCATGTAGTTTATTTACGATCGTTACTCCATATATCTCCAGTGTTTATTTATAGGCTGCAGTGTCATTATTAGTTTCACTGAGCAAATTCACATTGGTGTCTGAGCAAAAGATGATGTTTTTATGGTTTTTGAATAAATCTTCCAGGTGATCCATGTAGAGGTCAAAATTTGAATTAGGCTTTCTATATGAAGCTACAATATTGACTGTTTGACACAGCTGAGTTTCTAACACGATTGTATTTATGTCTTCTGTGGCATAGTTATTTTTTATTACTGTCTTTATGTTACTTTTCACAAATATTGATACGCCTCCACCTCTTCCATTTCGACATGAATGTACACTTTTATAACCAGGTAGATTGTAATAATTTTCTTCTCCATTCTGGAGCCAGGTTTCCACTAATGCTAAAATATGTATTTCCCTAGGTTGCTTCTTTAAAAGTCCTTTTATTTCCTCAAATTTGTTTCTGATACTTCTGATATTTATGTAAATGATGTTTAAATTCTCTATTTTATTCGCCATTGTAAAGAAGTAAATAGAACAATAGACTTAAAACAGCACACTTTGATGAAAACAATTTTTTTAAAATTTATTTATTAATCCACTTTAGCATTTTTTGCTAGATCCTCGATTTGTTCAATAGATCTAATTCTAATCTTGTTTAGACCATCATTTCTTCTAACATATACTTTTCCAGCCTTACACCAGATGTACTTATAGTTTTAATTCCCTTGCCTTTTTAAATAATGTCTGTGTTTCCCTGGAAAGATCTTCGTTTATATAAATTTTAGTCTCTTCTCTGTCGAGATTGCCCTTCATAGTGGTGATTTGCAAAGTTCTTTTCCTCTCCATAATTAAATTTTTTTTGGCTTCTTCCTTTAATTTAACCAATGTTAGTGAATTTTTTGTTGTTGGATTTATAGCTCTTATCTCTTCAGTATCTTCAATTTTCAGTGGGATATCTTATATCTAGATTAAAAATTATCTTATATCTAGATTAAATTTTATTTTTGTGGGCTATTTTTAATGGGTTCAATGTACTATCATAGGCTCCTCCCCATGCGATAATTCCGTAATTCAGAAGCGATTGAACAAGAGCAAAAGAGACAGTCCGTAAATTGTCCACGTCTGAAATACATTTTATGTGTTTAAAAAGGTAAAACAATGATCTAAGCTTCTTGGTTAGTTGTTTTGTTTGGTGGTCCCATTTTAAATGTTTATCGAAAAGTATTCCCAAATAGTCAATATAATCCACCCTCTCAATGCTCCAGTAAGTATTTTTTCTGAATGATGAATATATTCCTATTTGATCGTTGGTAGGCAAACCCGTGACATTGTTCGAGAATGCTAAATATTTTGTTTTTGTTAAATTTACACTTAAAAGATTGTAATCTAGCCATTTTATAATATCACGCACATTTTCTTCTATTTTAATTTCTACTTCATTCCAAGAAACCCCCTCTACAAACAACACCGTGTCGTCTGAATAATTTTGGATACGCAAAGAGTTGATGTATATATTAAATAATAATGGGCCTAATACCGTCCCCTGTGGCACGCCATACGTAATTTCCTTCACGGTGCTAAAAGAATCTTTGATTTGTACCATTTGCGTGCGACCTTGTAAACTAGTTAGGAGAGATAACGCTGGACCACGTTTACCAACATCTTCCAATTTCGCAAGAAGCTTCCGTGATCCACCGTGTCGAAGGCTTTCGCCAAGTCCAAGAAAACCGCGGCACATGGTTTGCTTACATCTAGATTTTTGTATATTCTCTTTGTCAGCTCTGCCATTGCATCGCTAGTTGATAATTTATGTTGAAAACCAAATTGATGTTTTGAAATAAGTTTATTTTTTCCAAAAAATCTGTTATCCTAGTTTTAAGGGCTTTTTCGAATATCTTTGCAATATTTGATATTAGGCTGATAGGTCTATAGTGTTCAACTTGAGTAGTGTCGCCCTTCTTGAAAATTGGTTTTACCTTCGAGACTTTAAAAGACTTTAAAAGGAGATATGATATTTATATTATCAAAGCCGGGGGAAGAATAATTTTTAGGGATTGAATTAAATATCTGACTTCAAGTTGATCTACCGGTCTAATGGACGTGCCATTTTTATATGAGATAAAATTATCCTGGCATTGACCGTGATTTAAGTTATCTTTAATTTTAGCAGCCATTTTTTCACCTATCGAGATGTAATGATCGTTGAAAATGTTGCTGACTAGGGAGGGGTCGTTTTCAATTATATTAGAATCATTCTTTATTTCGAGGTTAGTGTTTTTTGACTTCTTTGTTGATTTATTTGTAAATTCATTAAATATTTTCCAAATTTTCTTAGTGTTTGTTTTATTCTTTAAAAGAGCTTTTTTTGTAATAATTTTCTTTTTTATTTAAAGTTACTATCTTGTTTCTTACTACTTTGTATTTCTGAAAATTTTCCTCAATTAATAATTAATATAATTATAAAAACTACTGTTTGTAAAAATTAAGTAAAAAAGGAAATTAATTGTTAAAACTTTGAATCCAAGATGGCGAAACAAAATGGCGGCTTAATAAAGTATTTAAAAATTTAACCCAAAAACTAATTGTGGTATAGAGATAAAATAGTAAACTGTGGTACTAATTCAAGATGTCGCAACAAAACGCCGGCCAAATAAAGTATTTGTAATCGTGAAAAAAATCACCTCGATGCTTAAAAATATGTTTCATCAATTCCGTCGGTCCGTCTGTCAATTTGTCTGTCGGACAGTCAGTTTGCGACAACTTAAAAGCTACTCATAAGATTAACTTCCAGATTGGGCCACTCTTCACTATTCCTAATAAAAGAAAAGATTCATAAGTTCCGGCTAAAGAAAATTTACCGATTTTTTAATAGCTAGCCAGTAACGTAAACACTACAGCATTACCGTCCGTACTTGAAAGATTTATATAGTCAAATGCAAAAAGAACTATTTTTTGTCACTATTAGTACCGTAATTTCCCCTAACAATGGTCCACTTTTTATGGTTTGTTCAAATTTTTCGGCTTAAGAACTCTTAGTTAAAGATTGATGTTTTTTTGAATTGTAGCCTAATGGTCTACTTACATAGTTTTGTAGCGAAAGTTCAAAAATATTTATTGCAAATATTTTTTTCTGCTAGATTTTTAGTGGTACATTGTTGTGCTCGAAGTTGCCCAACAATAATCCACTGCGATTTTCCTATGATTTTATCCTTTAATTATAACGTGGGACTATAGTTGGCAGCTTTAGCCTAAACTATGAGCCATAGAAAACATAAAAATACACATATATTATATTTCAACATTTTTATTTCATTTAAAAAATCGGTAGAAATAATTTCCATTTCTGGTAGGTATAAAACAGATGTCCAAATCTTATTAAAACCTAAGTACTAAAACAGAACAAATTAAAACGTTTTATAAGTTTAGAACACAAATTTAAAAAGTGTACAACAGCAGAATTTCACAAATTTTCTAATTCTGAGACTGAATACAACTTTCTGCTCTTGGAAAATAATTTAGGACTGCAAATTTTCATTATAACCTCATTGGTACTGTACTTAAGAACGTCTTTGATCTCCGGCCACTTCCATAAATTTCCACATTTCTCCATGCAGCTTACCATGAAACCCTTCTTTAATGTCTGTTCTACGATACCTGGCCAGTATTGATGATTATAGGTGACAATAACATAGTCACCAATAACTAAAACTAATGTGTCACTGGGCTTTTTTATTTTTTCTTCAGACTGTAACTGATCGTTTTGTAGATCACTGAAACTTTCTGATTCAGTATCAGAGGCAAGAGACATATGAGTTGAACTTTGTTCGGAATCACTTTCAGATAACTTTCGCGTCCTTTTTTTACTGTTTCGACTTTTTATACCCGACGGCCCTGTTCTGGATTCTTCTTCTGTTTGCGGCTTGTGCAAGTCTTCTGGAGCTATGCTCTTTCCGGCCTCAACGTTAACTTTTCTTCTCTTGCGAATAATTTTAGGGACTGTTTCTGATAGTCTGGTGGTTTGAAGAAAGTCAGTAAACGACTTATTTACTAAACTTAGATCATGCGTTGAATGCATTCGGTCACTATTAGGAATTTTCTCTAAAACCATATTCCTGTTTAATGGGTAAATACCTGCTTTTCTAAATCCAGACTGAAGGTTTGACGCACCATTAGGTTCAATTTTGTCATACAATGTTTTCAATAATGCAGGAAACACGTCCTTTGGTGCTTTTCCACTCATCAAGAACTGTTCTCCAGTGGATCTTAAAAGGACGAAAGAAGGAAATGTCCAAAGGTTGAGTCAAGTGTGTGGCATTTGGAGGTAATGCTACAAAAGCAATGTTGTTTTCTCTACACAAGGTTAGAACTCTAGCACTAATATGTGAGCTTAAATTATCTCCAATAACAACACTTTTTTTATGACCAGAGCGTTTTATTATTGGAAGTAAGACGGATATGAACCAATCCTCAAAACTGGCGCCATCGAACCATCCACTCTTTGTGTTATTATATCTTGCTCCAATTGGCCCCCCCTCAGTCCATGTATCCCACATTTTTTCCGCTTTATAATTTACATATGGCGGACAAATTTGCCCTGTGGCATTCCCGCACATCATTATTGACACTGCAGCCTTGGATGAATTTTTTATTGCTTCCGGATACTTGCATCCCCTCTTTGTAAGCACAGTTTTTTCCCTGGATCGTCGACTAGATTGGTTTCATCGTAATTCCAAATTGCTGAGGGGGGAATACCTTCCAACACAGTTTCTAAGTTGTTAAAATATAAATTTACAATGTTGTCATCAACGGCAGCCCGACTTCTTTTGATATTACTGCATAGGCGTTTGCTCAGATTACCCCTCTGTCTTAGTAAAAAACATTCAGTCCAACGTTTTCCAGGACAATTATTCTTGAATCGCACTTCCTTGCGCCCAGAGCTGTCCAAGTACATTTTAATAATACATCGCAAATCAAAAGCAGTTATAGGAAATCCAAAATCACACATAGCAACAATATGTTGAACGAACATGTCCTCTTCTTCTTTTGTAAATATGCATTTTCGCCCAGGAGGTCTAACCGTATTACTTTTCAAAGCTTTTAATTTTAAAATGATAGAACTGCGTAGAATTTTGTAAAATGTTGCAGCTTCTCTTTGCGACATTTTTTTCCCCAGAATATTGTTAAGGCACTGTTTTAATTTCTCCTCAGAATATGGAAGATAGAGCCTTCCACCAACTTTTCGGCGTTCTAGATTTGTTCTAGGCATATTCTGTAACAAACAGACTGATTTTTAGGTTCAATTTGACTTTGCTCATTAACTATGTTATAACAATGGTCCTACGTGTTATATTAAATATGGTCTGAATTTCCAGGAAACTGATCCCAACAATGGTCCACTTAGAAATTTGGACCATTGTTGTGGTCCACCTAGCAAGTTTTTACTTAACCTCAAATTCAAGAAAAATAAAACCTCTTTTTAAACTGTAGGGGTTATTTTTGGTTCACTTCTATATAAGGGTACACATCAAAACATTGTTAGTCGCGATATAACTTACCGGAAGGATTCAGTGGATCAAAGTTTGCAACTTTTTAAATTGTTCGGATTTTTCCACCCTGGCTGAAATGCGACGTGCTCCGATCGGGTTTATGTAGCCAACTGACCGGCTTAATACCTAACGGTAGGACTTATTAGCATCCAATTTCCGAACGCCCAGCTTAACGAATGGATTGACAGATAGAAATATAGATCGTTTTGTACTTCAAATGCAACCGGACCATAGTTGGGGACTAGGACTATTGTTACGGGAAATTACGGTACATAAATATTTTCATATTTTTCGATCATATCAGGAGTTACATTAAGCAAAACTTTATTAATATCTTGTATATCAAAATACAGGAGTTCTAACCACGCTACACCACAACTTGTTACGTTCTGGACGCGCGTTTCGCTAACCAAGTTAGCATCATCAGCAGATGATATAAACTAAAGTAAGTTATCCTAACCGAGACTATTTATAGGTTGTTTAAAGAGCGTTTAGTTTGCACAACATATTTTAGGTTACAGCTAATTTCATAGATGCCACTCCTCTCCTTCAAGTTGACTTTGCCTTTAGGGTTTTCAAGAAGATTTTTAAAACTGTTCTCCGTTTTGTAGGCTACTCTAAAACCGACGTTTTTAAATACTTTTTCTAAACCTTTCGTATATCTGGGATCATATGAGATTACTATAAACTTGTTGGGAGTCTCAGGTGCATCTTTTAACATTTTCTTATGCTGTAACAAACTTTTCCGCTCGTTACAATGTTTGGTTCAAAATTCAATTTAAACTAAATAATATTAACAATTTTCTAATTAATAGCATCAAATCACAATTTTACTGGATTAACAATTGCTTGGACTATTAAGTAACGCACGCATGGCACCGAAGTTATTATATCGATCCCGAATCAACAGATCGCAAATTTTCGCTTTGTAAAACACGTTCGAAGGAAATTTCTAGATTCAGATTTCGTCCGCCACATTTAAAATAAAATTTATACATATGCTTTTCAATTTCATGAATATTATTATAAAATGGTCCCTAATTGATTCTTTATTAGGTGTATCACATAGATAGTTGTATTGAGAAAATTTCCTTACTTTAAATTGATCAAATATTAACTATTAATTGGGTTTTTCATTATTAAAAATCTTACCTGCCAAAAATAGATTCTGAATTGTCGTCATGTTTTGGTGAGACATACGGATGTACTGTTTTTATGTAGTCCGATTCCATAAAACCGAGTGGGTCAGTCGTTTCGAGCCTCTTTTGCAAAATTTCTATTGTTGAAAGCAAACATGAGATAAGTCAGTTGGAATTTAGTTAATATTTTAAGTTAGTCAGCCTAGATGCTGGATTAAATCCAATAAAATCTCAATTCAGTAATGGATTACTGCTTTCTTAAGCCATAACATCTGGTAAGTTAATTTTGAGTGTTTTCTGGCAAGAAAAATTACCTTTTTGTGCATTGTGAACATGTTGACTCATTTCGCCATTTTGTTTCAGGTTTTTTTTTAAACATTTTTCCTCTTCTCTACAGTTTTTTCCCTACCACTTTCAATTGTTTTAATTATTAATTGGAAAATGGATATTAAAAGTAAATAATCAATAAAATGAAGAATTTATTGCATAATTCAAATTAAAAGCGATTCCTGGGCGAGGAAAATTTAATGGTAACTGTTTTGTGGTAAATCTTCTCAATTCCTGGAGGAAGAAGTCCTTTTTTAGTACCGTGTGGTCACTGTTCTGGACAAGTCCTGTGTGGCCAGTTCCAGGGTGTCATTGTTCCTGTTTTGGACTTGGGTAGTCTACAAGGAATGACGCCATAGCAAGGATATACTCCCGGACATATGTTGAAAAGATAAGTGATTTATAATTTTCTTATTTTCGCTTCTTTGGATTGATGTAGTGGCCATGCATTAATTCATTAGGAATTACTTAATGCTTATTTGAAAACTACATACCGAAACCTCTCTTCAGTCTTCAATTCCTTCTTTTTATTAATTAATAATTATCTTCAAAAAATATATAAATGGTATAAATTATAAATTATTGTAATATATATATATATATATATATATATATATATATATATATATATATATATATAAATTTTCGTCTCGATTTACGTAAAATTTAAACATATCTTCTTGATTTAAATATATCAAATTTAATGTAGGTATATATTAATACTTACACTGTGTATAAATATTGTCTATGTGGCATTGGTATATTTACTTGTAAAAATTATTATCTGTACTAAAATATTAATTTCTTAAAGATTTATGGAACTGTTACATTTATCCTAATTAGGTATAAAATTTTTCTTTCTTATGAATTATGTGAGTGTATATTAAATCAAGGTATCATACTAGTGAGTAATACCATTGATATTTCACTAATTTAAATTTAAGATTGTGGCATTTTATTTCATGGTAAATTTATTGGGATTATGGAACTGAAATTTTGATTTTCTTTTCTATTGTAATTTTCCTCTATTATCAAATTGGACTTTTTGAATTAAAAAAAAAATTTTTTCTACTTAAGAAATTTGCTTAAAAGTGTCTAGAATTATCTAGAGTCATGTTGTCATTTTAGAAATTTTGCATAAGGTCAAATATCAGCCGATCATAAAATTGAGTTTCATTGTTTGTTTGTTCAAAAAGAACTTCATAATGTCAACTAATTAAATTAAATCAAACTGATTTAAGATCAGCTGCTTTACTAATTAATATTCAACAACCGAACACATAATTGAGTTTCATTGTTTGTTTGTTCGAAAAGAACTTCATATTATCTACTAATTAAATTAAATCAAACTGATAAAAGATCAGCTACATAACTAATTGATAATCAACAACCGAACACATAATTGAGTTTCATTGTTTGTTTGTTCACAAAGAACTTCACTTAAATAAAATTCAATCATACTGATAAACGATCAGCTGCTTAAAAAATATTAAAAAAAATCTAATTACCAACTAAATTTATTTAACCCATATAATTTCTTTGGATCTATATGATTTTCTTATCCTTGCTGACTTAAATCGTAATTTATTATCTTTGTTAAATTGAATCGTTTGAATATTTTAACTTAATTTTATGAGAAAATGTACTTTCTAGCCTTAATTTAATAATTAATTGATTTTTATGATATAAAATAAATAACCAAATCTTTTCCAAAATATAAAATATAATCATTTCGATTGTACGAGAAATTTAATTTCACTTCCACTTCCAAATTGTTATTAATCTATATATGTGGAAATTTATAAACTGACGTATGTCAGGTACTTATATTGTAAAAATTGAAAACAATATTCAAAAAAAAAACAAAGTCCAAGGAAAAATAAATTGGTAGTTACGTGATTTTGTTTTTCATTTATTTAATTTAGCATATATTTTATCTTTATTTTTTATTAAATATCTAAATCTAATTATTTTAAGTTGCTCTCTTCCTTTATTTTATATCTGTATATCTTTCTTCTTCGAGCTCCTATAGCTCTGGCGCCCATAGCCAAATTATAAAAAAACTTTTCCAACGTTTGCTAAGTTCAATTAGCCGGAGTATTTTACATTAAAATTATAATCTTGTTAAGTTGCTCTAAAACGTCAGCTAGCCGAGTTGAACTTACGATTTTATAATAGTTTTTCTTAGTGATCTTAAGATTCATTTAACAAACATAAAAATATAAAAAAAGCACTAAAAAAAGCTTTATAATGCTTATGTCTATTTACTATTTTATGTACAAAATTATCATTATATCCATTACTTTTAGCTATATTTTAACCCGATTCATTTCATTGTTAAAAACGTTCCTTACTTAATGGAAAATTGACTAACCTGTGAGTTAAGAAATGAAATGCAGCCATTTTGTGTTGATGGCAATGAAATGAGACGAATGTTTTATACCTATCAGTATCAAATTCTAATTTATCGTTATTTCTAATAACTAACGTGTCGAAAACTATCTTGTATATATTTAGCATCTTCAACCTCATTAAGATATTTTTGAGTAAATAATTTCTTGAATGCCTTACAAAATTGTATTGGAATTGGATTTCTCAAATTTTCGCCACAATTTCTTATCAAGACGAAAAAAATTCCAGGCATTCCTGATTAAGGTTTCTTGTTAAAAGAAATGAATAATTTTTGCGTTTTAAAGTTTCCCATAAAGATAGAACGGAGTTAATCGTAATTTTCCAGCCATTTATCAAGCACAAAACACTAAGTACATTGGTAAATGCTTATTTTAATTTTTAAAAACTAAAAAATTAGTCTCACGTCGCAAATATAAAGACAATTGGTATATATGAATGTTCGGTTGTATATTTTAATACTTTATTCTACGACGGACAACCGGTATATGCATCTCGCCCGGCAGCGACTTAGAAGCTCGAAAAAGCATAGCATCCGATATTCGAGCGAGATAGGCATATCAAGGGGAGGAGCTTCGAGTGCTCCTTCTTGTCTTGTTAATGTTCGGTGACAATAGGCTGAACCAGCGGCGGCTCGTTTATCTTTAATTTAATATATGTTTATAGAAAACAATTTAATCTGTTTTTGCCAATTTTAAATATATGTTAGACGCGTAGTCAGAAATTCGGGCAGGGGGTTTAAAATCAGAAAGGAGGTGAATATTTTGAGGTCCCTTTGACTTTCCTTGTAAGAGGAAAGTATTCTAATCGTATAGAAATGAGCCTACGAGATTTTTGCAGATCTTCACGTTTCAGGGATGTTGAAATTCTCATCTCATCCGCCGGTCTGTCTGTCTGTTTGCGGCATAACTACTTATCCGGTTGACTTAAAATTTTGGTCAAAAACTAAGAGTCATATGGTCATATTTTTGTGACCATCCAGTATGACGGAACAAAATGGCGGCCCAATAAAATGTTAAAAAAATATTACCAAAGAACTCCTAATCTAATTTACCTCAAATTTTGCCTAAAAATCAAGTGTAACCTAGGAATAAACAGGTAAAATTTTGGTAAGGTGCCTTTATGGCTAAAGTAATGCCTAAGTAATTTTTAAAATATCAGTATCAAAAAACTATTTATCCAATTAAGCTGAAATCTTACACACACATCAAGTATGAAAATGGGATCAACCTGTAAAGTTTGGTATATTCTATATGGCGAAACAAATTTAATGTTTAAAAAGTTAGTACAATTCCATTTCCTACAAAAAAAATCTATTTTTATGGAGGAAAATAATAAATATCATAATTGATTTTTTATAGATAAGTAAATATAAAATAATACCGATAAATGTGTATGTATGTATGTTAGAAAAATAAATTAAAAAAAAATCAGTGCATTGTTCTTTGCCCTTAGCATCCCTCATAACAAACTCCAAAACAAATATCGTATTTGTAATTTCTTATAAAGTAAGACTTGGTTTCAAAAATAAGACCTTTCAACAGAACCTTCCTCGTCATAAAAAAAGACACATATTGATCTATATAATGTGTTAATTTATTACAGAATAACTATATGAATATATAAATTATGTTATATACTGCAAAATGTTAAAAGGTTTTTATATATATATATATATATATATATATATATATATATATATATATATATATATATATACAGGGTCCTGCAGCTCACCTCCCGTCTTTTATTATACCTTAACCATTTATTTTAGAAAAAATATTTAAAAGCCACTATATGCTGTTGATTAGAGAGCACATTTTAAAAATATTCTTGATTATACAGGGTGTTACAAAAAACACTCTTTACCTAGTCTACAGACTCCTAGAATAGTATCTCTCTTTTTTTAATAGTTTCGGAGAAAAAAGGTAAAATCGAAGAAAAAAAAAATTATAGTCTACATTTAAAATATTTATAAAAATTAGATAAAACATCTTAAAAGCTAAGGTAACCTAGTAGCTTACTGCAAAAGGTTTATAGTTATTCTGCTATGAGTATTATAAGTCTTACTTATACAGGGTGACCCAAATTCCATGTCAAACGTTGCAAAATAAAAAATAATTTTTCTCCATTTTTTCAAATGGAACACCCTATATATTTTTTTTTGTCCGGTACAGAATTAACAGATCAACATTTTTCATTATTACACTTATCTCAAAATTCCTGAAGGTTTTTGAAATATTCTTAAAAAACTAATGTTGTACTTTGTTTTTCAGTACGATAATTGAATAAACTCAATAGTAATGTGGAAAAATGGAACACCCTATATATATTTTTTTTCTGTCCGATACAGAATTAGCAGATCAACATTTTTTATTATTACACTTATCTCAAAATTCCTGAAGGTTTTTGAAATATTCTTAAAAAACTAATGTTGTACTTTGTTTTTCAGTACGGTAATTGAATAACCTCACTAGTAATGTTCATAAGTAAGCACCTTCGCGATTTTGAATAATAAATAGGTCAGCGTAGTTATAGCTATGGGAAAAAACCTAAAATCCCAACATTTTTTGTAATTACGTTTACCGCATAAAATTTGAATTACTGCCAAGAGTTAAGCCGTAAAGACGTTTTACATGCTGCAGGTCTTCCTACAAGTTGCAAGAGACTTGCACAAAGGCATACGCTGACACTTGCAATTGAAATACAACTGCCGCTTTACAGTCTGCAAGACAAATTGCGCGCAATATCTTGCAGGTGCAACCCCTTGCTGCAAGAAACTTGCAGCATGTAAAACGGCCTTAACCTTTATTTAATATTATTGACAAGTGTTGCCCAAATTATTAACTAGAATTTAAGTAGGCCATGAAAAACAAATTGTCTAGAAACTGTCAAACGACTAAAACATATCGGCAATTTACTTATTCGTTTTTTAAGTTTTACAAATTGAAATAATTATCGGATTTTTCATATAGTGGTCTTTACCTTCTACGTAGTTCATTTTTCGTTTGTTTGCGTCACTGTTTAGAAATTTTATTTGAACGTTCTATGGTCATGGAGTACACCCGCGAAGAACTGGTTGATATGGTTTTTGTGTTAGGAGAATCGCATAGAAATGCCTTTTTGGCCAGTAGGATTTATGCGCAAAATTATCCAGAACGAAGGCACCCAGACAGAAGGAGCATGACGAACTTATTAGAGAGATTTATGGCAACGGGAAATGTAAATTATACAAGACCAGTTAGAAATAGGCCCGTTCGAACGGAAGAAAATGAATTAGCTGTGCTATTAGCTGTCACGGAAAATCCTTCTGTTAGCCAAAAAGCAGTCGGGGATGCCGTAGGAGTAAGCGAAAGAACTGTTCAGCGAATTTTAAAGAGCCATAAATTTCATGCATATCATATTCAGTTGCATCAAGAACTCCTTCCAGCAGATTTTGAGAAACGTGTTGACTTTTGTAATTGGGCACAAGCTAAAATTAGGTTAAGCTTTGATTTTTTTGATAAAGTTTTATTCTCTGATGAGGCCACATTTCATAAGAATGGATTTGTAAATCGTCATAACTACCATTACTACGCCGACCACAATCCAAGAATTTTTAGGCAGCTTGATCTACAACACAGATGGTCAGTTAATGTGTGGGGGGGAATTATTGGTGAACATGTTATTGGTCCCCATTTTTTTAATGGACATTTAACTGGAGCCATGTATCTCGACTTCCTAGAAAATCACTTGCCAAATTTGTGCGAAAATTTGCCGGTTAATCTGAGAAATACAATGTGGTTGCAACAAGATGGTGCTCCAGCACATTTTTCGTTGCCAGTTAGGGATCATTTAAATAATAATTTTCCAGATCGATGGATTGGAAGACAGGGAGCAAGTGCGTGGCCGCCCCGGTCGCCTGATCTAACGAAATTAGATTTTTTTCTATGGGGCTACGTTAAGGAAATTGTTTACAACAAACCTCCAACAACTCCCGAAAATATGCAGCAACGGATTAGAACCGCATTTCAAAGTATTACGCCCGAAGTATTAAGAATAGTAGGAAGATCTTTTCATACCCGTCTTCGTTTATGCCTCGAAGAGAATGGAAGACATATCGAACATATGTTCTAAGTAAAAATTAATTTTAGCAATAATTAGATATTTGTTAATAATGTTAAATAAAGCTGTTACACCTTAAGTCGAGCCTTAACTCTTGGCAGTAATTTAAATTTTATGCAGCAAACGTAATTAGAAAAAATGTTAGGATTTTAGGTTTTTCCCCATAGCTAGAACTACGCTGACCTATCCAATATTTAAAATCGCGAAGGTATGAACATTACTAGTGAGGTTATTCAATTATCGTACTGAAAAACAAAGTACAACATTAGTTTTTTAAGAATATTTCAAAAACCTTCAGGAATTTTGAGATAAGTAATAATAATAAATGTTGATCTGTTAATTCTGTATCGGACAGAAAAAAAAAATATATAGGGTGTTCCATTTTTCCACATTACTAGTGAGTTTATTCAATTATCGTACTGAAAAACAAAGTACAACATTAGTTTTTTAAGAATATTTCAAAAACCTTCAGGAATTTTGAGATAAGTGTAATAATAAAAAATGTTGATCTGTTAATTCTGTACCTGACAGAAAAAAAATATATAGGGTGTTCCATTTGAAAAAATGGAGAAAAATAATTTTTTATTTTGCAAGGTTTGACATGGAATTTGGGTCACCCTGTATAAGTAAGACTTATAATACTCGTAGCAGAATAACTATAAACCTTTTGCAGTAAGCTACTAGGTTACCTTAGCTTTTAAGATGTTTTATCTAATTTTTATAAATATTTTAAATGTAGACTATAATTTTTTTTTTCTTCGATTTTACCTTTTTTCTCCGAAACTATTAAAAAAAGAGATATAATATTCTAGGAGTCTGTAGACTAGGCAAAGAGTGTTCCAAAAATGTAAAAAAATATAGGGTGTTCCATTTTAAAAAATTCAACTTTTATGCGCCACTATTTTTTGTAACACCCTGTATAATCAAGAATATCTAATCAACAGCATATAGTGGCTTTTAAATATTTTTTCTAAAATAAATGGTTTAGGTATAATAAAAAACGGGAGGTGAGCTGCAGGACCCTGTATATATATATATATATATATATATATATATATATATATATATATATATATATATATATATATATTGCGCTTGAGTTTTTGCGATTTTAGATTTGTCGATTATTGTCTTCCATACTGTTGGTAGTTTTAATGATTCGTCCCTTTTATTCACATCACCTTGTTTTTCAATTTCTATGGTTTCTCGGATTGTTCTGGTCTTATAACGTTCTATATTGGCAATCTCCCTACACCCATCGAAATTTATTTTATGGCCGGTTTCCTGATGATGTAGGAATAAAGCTGAGGTTTTTGTTTTTGTTTATTTCTGATGCTGAGTTTATGCTCCTCCACTCTTGCTGATATTCGCCTGTTAGTTTGCCCCACGTACAACTTTTCACAATCCTGGCACGGAATACTGTATACTCCGTGGTTTTCCAGTTTGATTTTATCTTTTGGGTTTCCAAGTAGTTTACCTATAGTTGCTTGTGGCTTGTGTATTGTTGGTATGTTGTGTTTCCTAAGAATTCTTCCGATTCTATCTGTTGTGCCTTTTACATATGGTAAGACTACTTGTTGCTTTGCTGGTTCATAAGTTTTGTTGTTCGTTGTTCGGGAAACCTGTGCATTAATAGCTTTCTCTATGGTGCGATTTGTGTAGCCATTTTTCTTTAAAGCACTAGATATTACCTTAAGTTCGTTTTGTCTCGTCTGTGTTTCAGTTAGTCGCACGGATCTGGATATTAGAGTATTTGCCACAGCTTGAATTTGTGCTGGGTAATGGTGTGATTTTGCATTTAAATATCTGTCTGTATGTGTTGGTTTTCTATAAACGGCATATTCGAAATGTCCGTTATGCAGTTTTGTGACCAAAACATCTAAAAACGGTAGTTTGTTGTTTTCCTTTAACTCTAGAGTAAATTGTATTCTGGGGTGGATTGAATTTACGTTAGTCAGACATTTTTCGAGCTCTGCATGACCATGTTGCTATATAATAAATATGTCATCCACATAACGAATCCATAATTTGGGCTTTAAACTGGCTTTCTCAAGAGCTTCTTTCTCGAAGTATATCATAAATAAATTCGCGACTACTGGTGATAGCGAGGACCCCATTGAAGAACCATCCATTTGTTTATACATTTGCCCGTTGAATGAAATATAAGTATTTTTAAGGAAATGCTCCGAGAGTTGTATTATATGTGCCTGGAAATACTCGTTCATAGCAATCTTGTCCAGGGTTTTAATTTTGCGATATCTCCTAAGGAAATCCCTAAAGAAGAAATAATAGCTGGAGTGGAAGCTGTTCTTGACTTCTCTGAAGAAACAAGAGCAGAGGAAATTCGACAAGAGGTGGAAAGAATTTTAAGATCAAGCAAAACTCCAAAACAAAACCTAAATGCCACTGAACAAAGGGCCCTAATAAACCTTCGAAAAAATAAAGACATCACAATCCTCCCAGCAGATAAAGGAAACGCAACTGTGGTTATGAATACTCAAGATTATGTACAAAAAATGCAGGATATCCTACAAGACAATTGTTATAGGCCTGTTCCAAGGGACCCGACAACGTACCTAGAAAAAACAACTAAAAATAAAACAAAAAGTTCACCAATAAACCCCGAAATCGAACAAAATATCACCACATAGTCGAGCAGATGTCCTAAACTCTATGGTTTACCAAAAATACACAAACCAGGGGAACCCAACAGACCTATTGTCAGTGCTGTTAATTCGCCGCTACAAAAAATGGAGAAATACCTTTCTGAAATTATGCAACCAGATGTAGAAAAAGCTGATTCATATTCAGTATTCCCATCGACGAAGCATTGGACAAGATTGCTTTGAACGAGGATTTCCAGGCACATATAATATAACTCTCGGACCATTGCCTTAAAAATACTTATTTTTCATTCAACGGGCAAATGTATAAACAAATGGATGGTGCTCCAATGGGGTCCCCGCTATCACCGGTAGTCGCGAATTTATTTATGATATACTTCGAGAAAGAAGCTCTTGAGGAAGCAAGTTTACAGCCTAAATTATGGATTCATTATGTAGATGACATATTTATTATATGGCTTATATACATGGTCATACAGAGTTGAATAATTCCTGACTCACGTAAATTCAATCCAATCCATCAGAATACAATTTACTCTAGAGTTAGAGGAAAACAACAAACTACCGTTTCTAGATGTTTTGGTCACAAAACTGCATAACGGACATTTCGAATACACCGTTTATAGAAAATCATTACATACAGACAGATATTTAAATGCAAAATCACACCATCACCCAGCACAAATTCAAGCTGTGGCAAATACTCTAATATCCAGATCCGTGCGATTAACTGAAACACAGACGAGACAAAACGAACATAAGGTAATATCTAGTGCTTTAAAGAAAAATGGCTACACAAATCGCACCATAGAGAAAGCTATTAATGCACAGGTTTCCCGAACAACGAACAACAAAACTTATGAACCAGCAAAGTAACAAGTAGTCTTACCATATGTAAAAGGCACAACAGATAGAATCGGAAGAATTCTTAGGAAACACAACATACCAACAATACACAAGCCACAAGCAACTATAGGTAAACTACTTGGAAACCCAAAAGACAAAAATCAAACTGGAAAACCACGGAGTATACAGTATTCCGTGCCAGGACTGTGAAAAGTTGTACGTGGGGCAAACCAACAGGCGAATATCAGCAAGAGTGGAAGAGCATAAACTCAGCATCAGAAATAAACAAACAACCTCAGCTTTATTCCTACATCATCAGGAAACCGGCCATAAAATAAATTTCGATGGGTGTATGGAGATTGCCAATATAGAACATTATAAGACCAGAATAATCCGAGAAGCCATAGAAATTGAAAAACAAGATGATTTGAATAAAAGGGACGAATCATTAAAACTACCAACAGTATGGAAGTAAGAATAATCGACAAATCTAAAATCGCAAAAACTCAAGGGCAATTAGCGCAACAACAACAGCACCATCCGGAAAACATAAATAACGACCAACGCCTGCGCAGATATAACCTTCGGCCCCGAGTGGGGGTATAATAGGAAGCGTCGCAGTCACCAACACTTCAGTCTCTATTCGGACGCGAGAAGTATTAGTGATTACGACGGTTCCTTTTATACCCGGGACCGAAGGTTTATGTTTTCTGGATGTTGTTGTGGTTGGGCTAATTGCGCTTGATTTTTTGTAATTTTAGATTTATCTGTTATTGTCTTCTATACTGTTGGTAGTTTTAATGATTCGTCCCTTTTATTTAAATCGCCTTGTTTTTCAATTCCCATGGCTTTTCGGATTATTCCGGTCTTATAATGATCTATAGTGGCAATCTCAATTATGTAAGAATAGAGCTGAGGTTGTTTGTTTATTTCTGATGCTGAGTTTATGCTCTTCTACTCTTGCTGATATTCGTCTGTTAGTTTGCCCCACGTACCTCTTTTCAAAGTCCTGCCACGGAATGCTGTATACTCCGTGGTTTTCCAATTTGATTTTGTCTTTTGGGTTTCCAAGTAGTTTACCTATAGTTGTTTGTGGCTTGTGTATTATTTGTATGTTGTGTTGTCTAAGAATTCTTCCGATCCTGTTTGTTGGCCCTTTTACACATTGTACACTGTCGAAGACCGAGTATCAAAGATAAAGATAAGATAATATTATTATGAACTTGACAAAAAGCGACAAACATTAAATGCGTCGGCGAAACCACAAAAAATTCGACGGTCGCGTGTCCCATCATTATCGGCATCGGTTCAATATTCGCATTTAGAGTAGTCAGATTACCGAAAGTAATTAATGTAACGATTTCATTTTGGAATCGGTATTAGTTACTACCAATATCGGTAAGTAACGAGTACTCGAGTACCCAATAGTTATTTTTTCAACATCTCTAATCAAGAGTCTTATTCATTTTTTTATCTTTCAGTTTCGTCTTCCTCCGAAAATCAATATAAAAAAACTGTAGGGGACAAAAATCGAAAATATTTTTAAATATTTTCTTTTTTGCTGCCTCTCTCATAGAACCTCGTCTGAATAAACCAAATAAAAATACAAATCGAATATTTTTCCAGTGGTTGTAGTTCTTTGTTTGTTGATTTAATTGCGTATTGCACCTAGGTCAGTCACTTGTTGCACAATATTTATTGCGATTCTGCCCGCATATTGCATATCGAGAAATAAAATTAAAATATTTTTGGTTAAAAATATTTTAAATATATTTTATTACGTAATACGCAAATGGAATCCAGAAATGTAAATATGTACAGTGTGTCCCAGATTCGCTTCTCTATACAGGGATCTCGCCTCCTATTATACCTACAGCAAAGGTTAAATGGGGAAAGTTTTAGAGGAAACTTATTGCATTCGATATCTGGCTTCAGATTTACGATCGATCAATTGTTTTTGGAACTATCGGGGAAAAACCGAAAATGACGGATTTCGTTTTTGGCCAGTGTATCCAGAACGGTAAATTTGACAGCGGCCAAAATGTGACATTATTCGGACACATTTTTAAGACAAATAAGATGGAGTATACGACACGTCTTAATTGATTTTTCTTAACCCGCAACCCGCCCCAACTTTCATTTTTCTTATGGCCGCCATATTGGATTTTTCGATATTTGGAAAGAGCTTAAATTTTCCAGTCCAGTGATATCTCACAAGTGCATTAAAGATTTTAGTATCATCGAAATATTATATTTCGTAAAGTTTGGTTTCAGTTTTTTCTAAGGAGGCCATGATTTAAAGTAATATTAGCTCTCAATGCTTTTCTAAGGAGGCCATGATTTATCTGTAACAAAACTGGATTTTGACTTTGACGTTAAGTTGCATAGTTGAAAGTATCAAAGCTGTGTTTTAATAAGTAGTAGGTACGCTTTTATCCCAATAAAATCATAAATCTGACACATAAATTGTCAAAATCTATAGAAAATGGCCGGCATTCCGTATTCAAATGAAGAAAAGGTTGACATGTTAGCTCTGTACTTTTAATCATACAGAAACGCCGACGTTACCTCAGCAAGGTATTTGGAGATGTACCCCGAACGACGGCAGCCTCATATAAACTCAATTCAGGAAAACCGTAGTTAATTTAGTTAACCATGGTGCCTTCGAACAACCTAGAAGCGGATACAATGATAACAATGAAAATCGAGACAGAAACATTTTACAAGCTATCAACGAAAACCCTAGTGCATCGGTAAGAACTGTAGAACATGAAACTAATGTGCCAAAATCAATAGTACAGAGAGTTTTAAAAAAGAATAAGTATCATCCATTCAAACCTATAATAGTGCAAGGACTTAAGGAAACTGATTTTCCAAGACGACTACAGTTCTGTGAGTGGTATGCTAGGAGATGTAACGAAAATCCTGATTTTGTAAATCATGTCTTTTGGTCCGATAAGAGCAGGTTCACGAATTGTGGAGTCTTTAATAGGCACAACCGTCATCATTGGGCTGTGTAAAATCCTCACGAAGTGCCAGAGAGACGTCTACAGATCAGATTTGGAAGTAACGTTTGGTGTGGGATCATTGGTAAGTTAATCTAACCAATCTTTTTTAAATAGTCACCAAATGATGGTCAAATAATTATCTTTTTTTTTTCGTATAGTTCTTTAATGACACTAAAAGAGTATAATCTAATAAAAAAAAATAAAAAATTCTACTTTAGTCAGTCAACTTACTTTTTTGATATTGTATTACATTTTTATTCAGTCATTTTTTATGGTAGTTTCGAAGAACCAATAAAAATAGAATTAGGTTCTATAAATTTATTAACACTTTATCTAAATTTTCTGCAGATTTAGCTAATTCTCTAAAATTATTCTGATTGTCTGAATTTAATGATTTATTATTACCCGGGAAGCCTAGTTCTTGCGTTATGAAAAAAACACCATATTAATCAAATGTCGAATGATTTTTCGATTTTCATTATGATTTATAGAAAGGCGTTCAGCTGTATTTCCAAATAATTTAAATTTTAAAGCTCAAGGGGTTTGTTCTTTTGATATTTTATGTTTTATTAAGGCACGGTGTACTTCTTTAAGATTATTATATCACTGAAATAAATTGATTTAGTATTTCCGAAATTAATATGCAATACCAAATATGTTTTTCTTTTTCATAATAAAGCTGAATAGGTTTCAACTGTACACAAGCTCATGCATTACGGGATGTTTCGATAATTAATTTTGGAAAGAAAATATCTACTTTTTAAAAAACATAATTTTCCCTTTATAATTTATAGTTTCTAGTACCACCCGGCCGACCCTGCCGCCCTTGACAGTTGGGCACCTATTTATACATTATTAATCATTTCAAGAAATCGACTTATTGGACCATTTTTGTTTGACTACAACCTAAACGGCCAGAGGTACCTAGAGCTTTTGCGAACCCAGGTTGTACCAGCCTTACGAGCTATTCTAACGGAAGATGAATTAAGAAAAACTTGGTTTCAACAAGACGGATGTCCGGCTCACAATACCATTCAAGTCAGGAACTTTTTAAGAGAGCAGTTTTGACGAAAGAATAATTTCTTTAATTGGTTCAATATCTTGGCCTCCTAGATCCCCTGACCTGTCGCCCTTGGATTTCTACCTCTGGGGTCACACGAAGAATGAAATCTATGAATTTGATCCCCCCGTGACCATAGAAATCCTGAGACTAAGAGTTCTGGACACATTTAGAAATATTAACCGAATTACACTTACCAGCGTTGTACGAAAAACAGTTACCCACTTACAAAGTAGTTAAAGCTCACTTAGATTTTTTAAGTCGTTATTTACGTTTATGTTGTATTGAAAATTCAATGCGTTCAATATATTACTTACTTATTAATGTAATCTTGTGACAAATAAATCATGGCCTCCTTTGAGGTCTTATGTGTCATCTTGATGACACTAAAATCTGTAATGCACTTGTTAGAGACCATTAGGCTGGATATTTTAGGCTCTTCCCAAAAATCGAAAAATCCAATATGGCGGTCATAAGAAAAATGAAAGTTGAGGCGGGTTGCGGGTTAACAAAAAACAATGAAGACGTATCATATACGCCATCTTATTTGTCTTAAAAATAATGTCGCATTTTGACAGCTGTCAAATTTATCGTTCTGGATATACTGGCGAAAAACGAAATCCGCCATTTTCGTTTTTTCGCCGATATTTCCCAAACTTATTGATCGATCGTAAATCTGAAGCCAGATAGCGAATGCGATAAGTTTCCTCTAAAACTTTCCCCATTTAACTTTTGCTGTAGGTATAATAGGAGCCGATATCCTTATATAGAGAAGCGAATCTGGGACACACTGTATATATGTAGCTTTTGGCTTTTATATTAATAAATAGATCTATTACAATTGTAATAGAATGGCAACCCCGACATTCAGATGTATGGTCTGACGTCACGGGAGGATACGGCACGAAGAAACGATGCCAGGTCGATTTTACTGTTTCACTTTATTTCATGTGGGATACAGAATAATTATTATTCTTACTGTTAATTTTGCCTCCAAAATAAAAATATAAAGTATATGAATGGGGACAACTATACCTTCGTTGAATGCATTGGCGAGAAGCGATATAGTACCTGCAGAAAACCACGAGCCTTACGCCCGTTTAATCTTGCTTTCTAAACAAGTTTGTAACTATTCGTAAGAAAAATTGGCATGAAGCAATAGCCTTAATGGAATACTGCTGTAAAATTATTTTAGCCATGAATTAATAATAAATTTGAGGTTACACAACGTTGCTCCAACCTAACAAGCTAAAAATGGCTGAAGACGAATGTAAACCGACAACTGCCGAGCGGCCGAATGGACGTATGACCATGGAACGTGAAGACACTAGAAAATTTTATCTCAGCACCCTGGCCTTGTCTAGTAGGAGGTGTTGCTTGTATCTTGTAACTTGTATCTTGTAAACGAAGTGTCTGAGGACAATAATATTTTGTTCTATAATTTTAAATATATTTGTTGTTAGTTTATTGTTGGTGGTTTAATCTTTTTGCCCAAACCGAGTCCTGCCCTGCCTCACCCTAGCTTTAGCTATTTTATTGCGAAGCTTATGTGAATATGAAACGAAGTTTTAGTATTTGTTCGTTTGTTTTCTAGAGTTATGAAAGATTACTAAAATATCTATTGTTTTTTCCCGTTTTCTGGTTTATCAAAAATTTTAAGGGTAATTGAAATGAGAGATGAAAATAATTTCCACTTTGTCATTGTCACTTTTTCTCCTCTACCAAACA
>JAUTXW010004905.1:0-15000 GCA_030620095.1 Kuschelorhynchus macadamiae | reverse complement strand
CTCCGTGGTTTTCCAGTTTGATTTTATCTTTTGGGTTTCCGAGTAGTTTACCTATAGTTGTTTGTGGCTTGTGTATTGTTTGTATGTTGTGTTTCCTCAGAATGCTTCCGATTCTGTCTGTTGTGCCTTTTACATATGGTAAGACTACTCGTTGCTTTCCCGGTTCATATTTTTTGTTGTTCGTTGTTCGGGAAACCTGTGCATTAATAGCTTTCTCTATGGTGCGATTTGTGTAGCCATTTTTCTTTAAAGCACTAGATATTACCTTAAGTTCGTTTTGTCTCGTCTGTGTTTCAGTTAGTCGCACGGATCTAGATATTAGAGTATTTGCCACAGCTTGAATTTGTGCTGGGTGATGATGTGATTTTGCATTTAAATATCTGTCTGTATAGGTTGGTTTTCTATACACGGTGTATTCGAAATGTCCGTTATGTAGTTTTGTGACCAAAACATCTAAAAATGGTGGTTTGTTGTTTTCCTCTAGCTCTAGAGTAAATTGTATTCTGGGGTGGATTGAATTTACGTGAGTCAGAAATTTTTCGAGCTCTGCATGACCATGTTGCCATATAATAAATGTGTCATCCACATAACGAATCCATAATTTGGGTTTTAAACTTGCTTTCTCAAGAGCTTCTTTCTCGAAATATATCATAAATAAATTCGCGACTACTGGTGATAGCGAGGACCCCATTGGAGCACCATCCATTTGTTTATACATTTGTCCGTTGAAAGAAAAATAAGTATTTTTGAGGCAATGCTCCGAGAGTTCTATTATATGTGCCTGGAAATCCTCGTTCATAGCAATCTTGTCCAATGCTTCGTCGATGGGAATACTGGGATATAACGATTTGACATCTAGGCTTGCTATGATATCATTTTTTTCAAGGACGATATCTCTTATAATGTATATATATATATATATATATATATATATATATATATATATATGTCATCTTCGGTTAATTGTTGTACAAGCCGAATTTTGTGGGGGTAAAATGTATGTGTCTTTAAAATTCTGCGAATACTATGCAAAAAGACTAGAACTTACTACTTTTTTCTTCAAACGATAAAATTAGAATTTAGATAACTTTTTTGATAAATGTAATAGGAAATGTAAAAAAATGTCCTTATTTTTTCATATTGGATCTGTTGAAAAGAGAAATTGATGATCATTAAAATGAGGTATCACATGAAGTTTAATCCCATTTAATTCAAGGGTTGAAGCTTACCGTTGCGGGGGTTTGAAGTCACGGGGTTCAAAATATGCATAAAAGACTTCTTCCTCGAGATAAAAATCAAGTCGTTTCAACATTTTCTTCATCGAGCAATAAAAATGAGAAATCGTATTTCGTATTGTTCTTCCCTTATTTATTATTTATTATTAAGATAATGAGGTTGGAGCTCACCTCCGCGAGGGGATGGAAGTCACAAAGTTGATAAAAAGAAATAGAAATCGACGGTTCCGAGCGATGTTTTTTTAAAGGAACGGTATGTGAAACATCGACCTTGTTTCGTGTTGGTTGCCCCACCCTGTATACAAATTTGCTAGGAAAATATTTCTTTTACAAAAATCAGTCAAAGATAGAATTTTGTGTTTTTATTTCAGGCATTTCAAATAAAAAAAGATAAAAAATAAACTTTACAACTGTGTGGTTGTTACAACTATGTGTGGTAAAATTACCGACTGAGCTTTTTATGTAATTTTCATTGACTTTTTAGTTTATGAAATGATTTTGGGTTTTTATCAGATTAGATTAAAAGTTTAGCAAAATTGCGGTAAGTATCGCATACATGTTTTAATTTTTGATTTGTTGCAGTATATTTTATAAGATGTCGAAGACAGTTTGCTAGAAAAATAAAAATTTTAAAAACGTTAACAATTTAAAAACTTTGAAAAATTGCCTGACCCAGTCTGTAAAGTACTCCTTTCATAAAAGGAAGGATTCATAACGAGTTCTGGGTAAAATCAATTTACCGATTTTTGTTTTAAACAGCGGTTTTTTTAATAAAGCACGACGCGTTCTTCGACTTCTATTTTGTAATTGGCAGAATATCCGGCTTGTTCGCTAGACTAATGTGATTTCTGTCGATGACCCACATCAACCTGTCACACTGCAGATATCATGTATTTTATATACAGTAGCAGATTTGAGATTTTAAATTCACTTCGATATCCTCTTCATTTTAAGAATCTCGGCAAGAACGTTTATCATTTCACTCTGATGATGGCTTGTTTACGACCTTTTTATTGCGGTCCATGTTTCGCATGCGAGCCTCTTGAATGTGAAATGGCTACCGGAATTCTTGCGTCCTACTTAATATTAACGCAGCGCTTTAAGGATCGATTTTATTTTTACAACGTCCAATTATGAGAGGAATGTACGTATAATTTTAAAAAATTAATTCCTATTATTATTGGAGTCAATCTACCGAAAAGTGTGAATTTGTGGAAGATAAATTGCTTTAAAGGCGGAAATAGACTGTTGTCACGTCAGGTACCATCATATAAATTCAAAATGCAGTGTCGTTTTATTTGATGTTTTAGTGCAGGGGTGCTCAAACGGTCGATCGCGAGTGCTTTTTGAGTAGATCTCGAGAAGAAATTTTTTTTAATAAGTAGGTACTTAACTAAACTACAAAAATGTATTACGTAATAAAATAACACTCTGCTAGCGGCAAAAGGCGGCTTTATCAAACGAACGCGCGGTACTCGTCAAAGAAAAACCGCGTTTTTTATTATTGCCGCTTTTCTAGAAATTTCGAGCGGCGCGTTTGACGGGAACATTCGAGACTTTCGTTCACGTGATATAAATGTTGCGCCTGCAGGAATTGGAGTCATTCTGAATTGCAACTTTAAGGCAATACTACGTCGATACAATTTTTACGTCATTTAAAATATCTCATATATTGGCGAAACACAAGAAACCATTCGAAGATGGATCGGTTGTAAAGGAAGCATTTATTGAAGCGGGTGAGACTTTATTTCGAGATTTTAAAAATAAAACAGAAATCATGTCTGCTATTATAGAACTTCAGTTATCTCGTCCGACTGTCACAAGGCGTATTGAAGTCATGAGTCAGGACATGGCAGATAAACTAAAAAATTATATCATTGAATGTACATACTTTTCTTTACAGTTCGACGAATCCACCGATATGACAGACACTGCCCTGCTGTGTATTTTTATTCGGATGGTATTCAATGACATGTTGGCTAAGGAAGAATTTTTGACAATCATTCCTCTGAAGGGGAAGACCCGTGGCGAAGATATATATGACGTTTTCTTCAATTTTGTAAAAAACTACAAGCTACCAATGTATAAATTAGTGTGCATTACAGCCGATGGAGCACCAGCAATGACTGGAAACAAAAACGGTTTTGTGGCATTGTGTCGAGCTAACGAAGATTTCCCTTCATTTTTTTCAATCCATTGCATTATACATCAACAAGTTTTGTGTTCAAAAGTTTTAAACACGATGGAAATTATGGGCATTGCAACAAAAATTGTGAATTCCATCCGTGCACGTAGCTTGCAACGGCGGCTCTTTAAGTTGCAGTTGGAATATAGGGAGTCAGCTGAACACATTGATTTAGTTCTTCACACGGACGTCAGGTGGTTGAGTCGCGGAAAATTCCTAGAAAGGTTTCAAGAATTATTGCCCGAAATAACAGCTTTTCTAGGCGAAAGAGGTGATGATACTCAGATGTTAAAAAACGAAAAATGGCTGACTGATTTGGCATTTTTGACTGACATCACAATGCGCTTAAACACCATTAACTTGGAGCTTCAAGGTAAAGGAAAAACTGTTATTGAGATGATTAGCGCAGTAAACGCATTCAAAAGTAAATTGCAACTTATGATAAATCAACTGAAAAGAAAGGATCTGAAACATTTTCCGTCTTTGAAAGCAAGGATTCCTCAGTTGAATTATGATACGTATGAGGCTGAATTATCAAATATTTTGGGACGATTCGAAATGCGTTTTTATGATTGTAGTAAATTGGCAAATGTAGCATCATTTATGAGTTATCCTTTTTCATGTAAAAACATTGCCGAATTAGCTACTGAAATAGCAAGTCAGTTTAATCTGAACTCATGTTCTGTTGAAAATGAGTTGGTGCAGATTATATCAGATATACATCTCAAAGCTACAGCATCTGATACAAATTTCTGGTGTTTTATATCTGAAGATAAATATCCGAATCTAAGGCAAATCGCCCTTCAACTGACAGCAATGTTTGGGTCAACTTACTTGTGCGAGTCTGCATTTTCTGAAATGAAGATAATTAAGTCAAAATATCGCAATCGACTAACTGACGATCATATGTCATCATGCTTGCGATTAGCACTCAGTAATTACGTACCATCTTATGAAAAGTATGCTGAGGACATGCAGTACCACGCTTCAACATCCAAAGTCACTCCTTAGTTAAGTTTAACACCATATGTTACTCTTTTGTTTTGTAACAACCAATAAACTCGCAATTTTGAATAACTATGAGTTTTTTGATTGATATTGTAGAGAAGAACCTAACTAAACCTAACCCAAACCTTGACTAAAATAATGTATATTGTGCGGAAAGCTAATATCTATATATGCTACGGTACACCCTACCTAGATAGGTAGGTAGGTAGGTAGGGTGTATGTATCGTGTATGTACGACAACCCTGCATCACACATACTTGCAGCCTCTCAGAGTCGATCGTAAGTAGTCTAAAAATATTGAGGTAGATCGCCAGCAGTTCAAGTTTAAGCACCCCTATTTTAGTGTATCAGAACCATACTGAAGTCACCTCATGCATATTACCTCACGTCGCCAATCTCACGCATGACGTCACGTTTTTATTTTCTGTACTTCACGCATGGAGGGTACAATTTATTACGAACTTCAATAGATTTTTGTCTTAAAATATTATTTTGAGCTAATTTTAGTTTGGTACCTCTTCTAGGAGAAGAATATGCCAGCTCCTTAACTAATGAAACCGAATCCTTTTTCCCTTTTTTCTTTAGTTGGATTTCAGTAGCCATTACTAGCTCCTCGGGACTAGTTTGCGTCAATAACTTTGTTGCCTTCCTTTGTTTGGTTTTGGCACAGCAGTTGTTAAATGCTTTCTCTGGTCTTCCAACTTTTCCACTTTCACTGCTTCTGGAATGACCTTGTAAAGTATTAAGGACACTAGCTGGGAACTTAATATTAACTCTATGCCACACTGAATTAAGGTTCAGGAAACGTTCTCGATGCCGATTTGCTTTCACCCATTTTTCCTGATTTTTTTGGCAGATATTTCTTAGCGTTGATTTAATGCTCTTCAAATTATTGTCAAAAATGATACACAGTTTAAACATTGAAGAACAAAGGTTATTATTGCATTAAATCTCTTTGATTTCTTGTTGCAATCCATACGTTGAAAACCTAGAACGAGAAATAGCGCTCATTCTAAAACAAAATAGAAAATTTCACAAAAGCGCAAATTTGCGCAAAAACTTTTTAAACAGTCTAAAAGCCAAGTAGTCATAAGACAACTAAAAACAAATGCCAGTTCAGAATTTTGCGAAATAAGTAAGTTTTTCTCTCATTTAAAGTAGAACTAATTAGAAATTTACACATTTGTTCTGTCCATTTAAAAAACTATTCTTCGGAATGGAAAATAGTTAGGTAAAAATTAATTAATGAAAACTTACCTGTATATATATATATATATATATATATATATATATATATATATATATATGTCAATACTTCAGGTACATATTCAGGACCAAAAAATAAACATAAAAGTCTATATAAATAAGTGTCCGCAAGGCCTTAGTTCTCGAGATACAGGGTGTTAAAAGTTTTTATTTAATTTTCCTATTTTTTAAATAAAATCTATGATAATGTAAATAATGGAGTGAAAATTGGTATACGGGGGTTTTTTGGTATGACAAATTCGAATCTAATATTAGTATTGCTCTTACTTGTAGGGGGCGCCACCTACATGTCTTTCTACTTCTTCGAACAATCACAACTTTTTGGTACAGTCTTGTATTACATCTTTGAGCAAAACAAATGATTCCCTTGCCATTTCTACGTTAAAAAGGTATACCTGTTAAAAGTGGATACGAGCAACCGTTTTCGAGATATTTGGATTTAAAACAGTTTCGGGGCATGTGATTTTTTTTTATCAAATTCATATAAAGTATGCATGTATTGTAAAAAAATAGAAGTGTGCCTTGCCTGACAGAACAACTACTGGTTGGTGTTCTCATCGTTTTTCCTGTTACTTAGTAATAGTAATGTCAGTTAATAATAAGATCAAATTTTGTCACTGTCAATTTCTGTTCATAACTTTTATTATCTGACAATAATCATTTAAGAAACTTTAGATCTAAATACGTCATTATACCTGTGATATTCTCGCATCATGAATATGCAGATATGATATTCGTCTATGGCTTCTGCAATGGGGTCGCAATTCAAGCAGTCGCGGAGTACCAGCGTCATTTTCCAGATAGAAGGGTGCCAGATAGAAGAGTTTTTCAACAAGTTTTCACTACTGCTGGAGAATCTGGGATGTTTCCAAGTGTGAAAATTGTATCTGAAAGGGAATCGGGACCCAACGTTGAAGTAGAAGAGACTATACTCAATGCTGTCGAAAATGATCCAAGCATAAGCACTAGGCGGATTGCAGATACTTATCAAATTACACATTCGTCTGCTTGGAGAAATCTTCACATTAATTGTTTATACCCATTTCATTTACAACGGGTTCAACATTTGCAGGAGGGTGATTTTGAGTTGAGAATGCAATTCTGTAACTGGATTAATGAAGATCGAAGATTGTATAGGTATGTTTTGTTCACTGATGAAGCACAGTTTACGCGTGATGGTATAAATAATCTTCACAATGAACACCGGTGGTAATACGAAAATCCTCACGCTACAGTAGAACATAATTTCCAACATAAATTTAGCATTAATGTGTGGTGTGGAATATTAAATGATCATTTAATTGGACCATTTATAATCGACGGTAGTCTTACAGGAGAAAAATATTTAAACTTTCTTGAAAATCACTTGCGAAATCTATTAGAAGATGTTCCCCTTAATGTAAGACAAAACATGTATTTGCAGAATGATGGAGCCCCTGCACACTACAATTTACTTGTAAGGGATTTTTTAAACCAAAACTTTCCAAACCGATGGATTGGTCGGGGAGGTCCGTTTAATTGGCCACCTAGATCGCCAGACCTTAATCCTTTGGATTATTGTCTTTGGGGATAGTTCATATCACTGGTATATTCCACTAAAGTAAATACAAGAGATGCATTATTGGATCGGATAACAAACGCAGCACAAACACTAAGAAATGCGCCCGAATGTTTCCACAGAGCAACCCGAGCTATACACCATAGAGCTGACCTGTGCTTAGAAGAAAATGGTGGAATTTTTGAAAATTATAAAACGTAACCTAGATTTTATTAAAAACAACTTAATAATACCAATTTTAATAAAAATTAAATACCTTTTGTTTAGTTTATGTCTGAGGCACTGAATACACACCTCAAAAAAATGTGTTAGTCTTTCATTTCAAAGCTTTTGTGCCAAGATGCGTTTAAATTTGGACAAAATAACAAACAAATAACAAAAATTTTGCGATAAAAAATTACATGCGCCGAAATTGTTTTAAATCCAAATATCTCGAAAACGGTTGCTCGTATCCACTTTTAACAGGTATATCTAGAAGTAGAAATGGCAAGGGAATAATTTGTTATACTCAAAAATGTAATACAAGACTGTACCAAAAAGTTGTGATTGTTCGAAAGAGTAGAAAGACATGTAGGTGGCGCCCCCTACAACTAAGAGCAATACTAATATTAGATTCGAATTTGTCATATCAAAAAACCCCCGTATATCAATTTTCACTCCATTATTTACATTATCATAGATTTTATGTAAAAAATTTATAATTATATATATTAAACTAATTTATAAACCACAAGTTATTGCAAAATAAATTTGGACGAGTTTCGACAAGTTTATACTACATTATAAATTAATTTAAGAGAAAGAAAGAGAGATTTGAGAAGAAGAAAAGAAAATGAGATTTTCGTTTGTGTTAGGGGGACCTTTAACTTTATAAAAGCATGTGTCTTTTATTAAAATAAAACAAAATTGGATTTTTCAACTTGCGCGCTGTCGTGAATCTGGTGACATTGAAATATCAACTTTTGATAGAATCTGGTCATTCTAAGAAAAATTCCCGTGTTTCTTTTAGTTAAGAATCATTTTAATTACCCGTAAAATTGGAAATAAAAATAAGAATTACGTTTTTTGTTTTATTAAGTACGGAAGCGTATAAGGGCCACAATTTTTTTCATTTTTAAATTCTGACTTTTAAGTCGGAATTTAACAAAATTCTGAGTTTAAAGTCAGAATGTAACAAAATTCTGAGTTTAAAGTAGAAATTTAACTAAATTCTGAGTTTAAAGTCGGAATTTAACTATATTCTGAGTTTAAAGTCAGAATTTAACCAAATTCTGAGTTTAAAGTCGAAATTTAACTAAATTCTGAATTTAAAGTCAGAAATTAACTAAATTCTGAGTTTAAAGTCAGAACTTAACTAAATTCTGAGTTTAAAGTCAGAATTTAACGAAATGCATTTTTGACGTCTCCTGCCAAACCTGAAATTGTTGTCAGGAAATAGATAATTAAATATTAAGACAGATAAGTGAAATCCATTTCGTTGCAAGTAAACTCGTTTGAATTTCTCGAGCTTCAAAGGTTCAAAATTGTCATTGTTCTAGCGCCATTTTATGGAAAACAGTTAAATTTAGGCATGAGAAAAGTAACTCAATAAGTGCTTGGATTTTTTAGAAAAATATAAAAATTTAATAAAATATAGGGCATTTCATTTAAAAAACGGATGATGCCTCCGGTTTGAGGTAGAACCGGCAACACCGCGCAATTTAAAATATTTTATAACGAGAGTATATTATGTTCATCTATGGTCAAAGCCAAATTCTCAAAACATCCTATTCGTTGGTTCTCCAGATATTTCTAATAGGACACCTAACTTGAATCACCCTGAAACAGAGGGGGAGATCTGTCAGTATGTTTCGCGAGACACCAATCGTTGAAACATATATGAGCCGTTTCTTAAGACTTATTTATCGTTTTGTATTAGCTTTTTTATTTTGTGAACCGTTTAATGTATATGTTTTCTTGTATTCATTTTGGCTTTTTTTTCAGCAATAGAAATAAATAAAAATATATAAAATGAATTAATTAAACATATGTTTAATTTGTCAGGGACTTATTTAACACATCAAAATAGGAAACTTTTATTTTGTACCCTCCCCCCCCTTTTATCATTTTTTAACTATCTGTAGTATGGTGGAACAATTCATAGCGCATTTGCCATTATTCAAACAAGAATATTGAACTTGCTTTTTTGGTTCCAGTCTGTTATACAATCGTATGGACTAAATTCTGACTTTAAACTCAGAGTTTTTTTAAATTCCGACTTTAAACTCAGAATTTTGTTAAATTCTGACTTTAAACTCAGAATTTTATTAAATTCTGACTTTAAACACAGAATTTAGTTAAATTCCGACTTTAAACTCAGAATTTTATTAAATTCCGACTTTGAACTCAGAATTTTGTTAAATTCTGACTTTAAACTCAGAATTTAGTTAAATTCCGACTTTAAACTCAGAATTTTATTAAATTCCGATTTTGAACTCAGAATTTTGTTAAATTCTTACTTTAAACTCAGATTAAATTCTGACTTTAAACTCAGAATTTTATTAAATTCTGACTTTAAACTCAGAATTTAGTTAAATCCTTACTTTAAACTCAGAATTTTATTAAATTCAGACTTTGAACTCAGAATTTTGTTAAATTCTGACTTTAAACTCAGAATTTAGTTAAATTCCGACTTTAAACTCAGAATGTTATTAAATTCCGATTTTGAACTCAGAATTTTGTTAAATTCTGACTTTAAACTCAGAATTTTGTTAAATTGCGACTTAAACTCAGAATTGAAAAATAAAAAAAATTGTGGCCCTTCTACGCTTCCGTAATTAAGAAAATAAATAAACCTAAAAAATTTATTCTAAAACGGATTACCGTTTAAATCACTTTAAGATATGCAATCCAACATATTATAAATATATCGATACGAATTACACTGCTGACAGTTTGAAACAATAAAATGCTACGACAGAACTGAATAAACAAGCATCGATATCAAACATCAGTTAGTTAATATGGCCTTTTGCAACCTCAAGCGTCTCCTTGTTTAGTCAAGAAAGTCAGTGACCCCAAATTTTATGTTATTAAGTGGGTTTTTCAATGTTTCGGTACACGAATATAGGCACGTGGGATTTAAAGATCCAAGCAGGATTAGTCAAGTCAAGTTTTTTTGCAAAGAAAATATGAACATTATAGTGAGTCTACCAAATTTGATGATCAGGCAAGCTTTAATCATTAGCGGTTTACCAATGCTAATAAAATAGGTAGGTAGTTCTACGAAGATCTGTATTTTATAATACTCTACGCTTATACCTACGCGGGCAATGAATGGTCTAATTCTAAAATTTGTGAGTAGGAATAAAATACAAAATTGTTTGGAATCTTTCAGATTCTTTTTTTATGATACTGATATTTATTTCAATTTCCTTTTAAGTTTTTATCAATTACGAATTCACAAAATTTGTTACCTGTGCGTAGTTGAATTCTATAGGAAGGAAGTTGTGGATAAAGCCGAATTTACCAATTTTTTATTAGATTTGCTTTAAATTTATTTTCGTATTTTTTCCATATAAGGTAACTTAATTCAGTTTGACTGTGAAGGGCCGGCGACCTTTTTCGGTACACTACCATTTGAATCCGTGTGATCATCATCAGAATCAAGAGTATATTCCCGAGGTTGATCAGGTACAGGCAATTCGGCACTATGAGGCAGGTACTGTGCCGCAGTTTTAGAGGTTATTTTATTTAACATTGGATGCATATGCGGAGTGTTATTTGTCTTTGGTAGTATTGTTATGTTTTAATATTTTTATTACTCGCCGAATGCCACCACTGTTATGATTTAATAATTTTGTATTAGCACTGGTAGTAAATGTAAACACTTCAACTTGTTTCAAATCTCTCTATTATCTTCTGTACAAGAGGGACACTGCTTACTTCTAACAAATCTTTACTCTTACTGTGTCTACTGACTTAATTCTACTGACAATATAGTACTGACATAATGGCTGACCTGCTCTATACTGACTACCTAGAACTTATTTTTATATGAATTCCCTAATTTGAGATGCAGTGGCGTATCTGTAAAATTGATTAAAAAAGGTGTCTATAAAAGTAATTTGGGGAGTATTTGCTACGCCACTGCTTACTGTACTACAATGGTTTCTTTTAATGTTTTTATAGCTGAACCTTCCCAAGCTTTATCGACATAGTGTAAATGAGTTTATGATAGGTTTTTTCGGGTATAATAATATTTGGGGCGGAAGAACGTGCATAAAATAGAATTTGAAGTAGAATTTAAAATACATATTGTTTAATTAGAATTTCCCTTGCAATAAACGACCATTAAAGCAGCTTTTGTCGGAAGGTTCCGCCGAAATATAATGTATGTCTAAATATTGCATTTACGTGTCAAACTATCTCTAGACTAATGAATATATAATACTTAAGACTATTCACAAATAAAATGACTATAAAATAATGGGGTCACAACAGTATAATATTATATTAACACTGACACTTCAACTCCCCGCAGGGGTGAGCTTTAACCCTTAGATTAAATGGGAATAAACTTCATGTAATACTTCATTTCAATGGTCATCAAATTCTCTTTTCAACAAATCCGAAATAAAAATAAGGAAATATTTTTATATTTATCACTCAAAAAAGTTAATCTAAATTCCAATTTTATCGTTTGAAGAACAAATTAGTAAGCAGTAGTCTTTTTGCAATTGGTCAAATCTTAATACTTTTTTTGTGCTGTGGAATTCTATGTTTGGGTAAAAAATTTATAAATATTGCAGTTGCTTATCTTCCTTAGAAGTGAAGGCTAAAGAGTATTTATATTTAATTTATTTAAATTTAGTATCTTTTAGGATTCTGTCGGTGACTATTTATAACTTTATTTTGATCTAAGATAGTTTATTCTACTGCAAAAAGAGTATCGCTGATTGAACTGTATTATAAAATTGGTAGACGTGCTAATATTGCAACACAGGTTTTAATCAAATGAATCCAGATAAACATGTTCACCGAAAATACATAACTGAACTGGAAGCAAAGTTTAGGGAGAGAGGATCAGTGGCAAACCGAAAACCAATCGCTCCAAATCGAATGATAGTGGGAAATAAAGCAGTGCTATTTTGGGCCACGTCAATATGGACACTACATTAAGCACCAGGCAACTACATTTAGTGTGTGGCATATGAGTATTCGCAGAATTTTAAAGACACATAAGTTTCACCCCTACAAAATTCATCTTGTACAAAAATTAAACGAAGATGACTTTGACAGACGTTTGGAATTTTACGAGATTATGAGTGAACGAATAATAAATAATCCGAATTTTGTGTTCAACATTTGTTTTTCCAGTGAATGTTCGTTTTTTCTAAATGGGACTAAATCGTCTCAACTGTCGTTGTTGGTCTGACGAAAATCCACATCTATTCAATGGGGTTCACACTCAATTTCCTGAAAAATTAAACGTCTGGCTTGGAATTTCTGGCGATTATTTATTTATTTATTTAACTACTTTTTTGTTTATTTATTTATTAACGGGTAACCATTTACAAATACAAATATGCAAGAGAGAATCAAAAAATCCTAACCTATCCTAATCTAACCTATATAGCTATTACATAATTATTATTTGCAAAATAAATTAATTTTAACTATATTCTTATACCATATTCATTCACTTATCGGATATTGTAGTGGCATCTTCTTGAGGCAATTTAGTGAAATATTAAATTAATCCAAGGTGGTCCCATTACCCACAATGAAGTGAAGTCTTGCTATGGGAGAGTATATTCCATAGTTGGATCGGTGAAAAGATTGTGCAAATGTGTTTCTAGGTGGAACCAGAAAATTAATCTGGAACAACAAAGCAGGGCAGTTGATCATTGCATTTATCATTTTGTATAAAAATATCAAATCAGCGTTGGCTGAAAGTTTTGAAAGACCTGTAACCGACCTCATAGCAGTGGCAGAAAAATCAAATGATGGAATGTTAAGTTTATAGGAAATAAACCCATCATCATCATCTGCAAACAAAAGAAAAGGACATTTTAAATAACTACCAAGATCATTAATAAAAATATTAAATAAAAGCGGACCCAAATGACTTCCTTGTGATACACCTGAAGTAAGAGAGAACTCCTCGGAGACCGCTCCCAAGGTACCCAACAAGGTAGCACTCCAACTACTTCAGCAAGCAACCCCCAAAACCAAACGCCTTCAATTTAGAACATAACATTCTTATATTTACTGTGTTCCAATGCCTTGAAGAAATCAGTATAGACTACATGTACTTGTGAATGTGTGTTAGTAGGGGAAGTACGGATAAAATGACAGTATTTTAATACTGCTTTATGAAAACTTACTATAAACAGTAACAAACGCTTATTATATGTAACAGTTATCTTTGATACATTAGTTTTTCATGTAAGAAAGTTAGTTTTAAATAATGTAAAGGTACACAAACTTAAAAGCTTAATACTAAAACCTAACTCAAAACCATTTTGTCCATACTGAATGGACAAAATGGCATATGTATTATGGACAAAATGACTTAAACAGAAACATATAGTTCACAAATAAACATGTTGTCGTTTTTGGTACATCAGGAGGTAATTCAGGAGGCATTATTGGAGCATTGGTTGTCTCAGCAGGCTTAAACATATAATCTGGAAAGATATCAGGGGCAACAGGCCAAGAGAGTCAGTGTTTTTAAATCCTTGGCATGCATTTTGCACAGTAAGCACTTTGCGATGGCCTCATTAAATAAATAGCCAATTTGTAGATGAGTAACTATGCGACCTGTAGGATGAATCTTTAACCATTTTGATTTTCTGATTGAAGTAGGTTTTTAATGGTCCATAAAAGCATACATCCAAAGGTTGCATCCGATGGGTGCAATGAGGTGACGACGTGAATACGATTACACCATTCTCTTTAGCGTATGTCAATGATTCAAATCCTTTGCGACTAGCATGACCATCGACGACGAGGAGCACTTTTTCATCAACACTGACCTTCGCATAGGTTGAAAATGCTTCAACCATTTGAAAAACACATCTGTGGTCATCCAGCCCGACTCTTGTACAATTCCAAGAGTGCCAGTTGGGGGCCCCATCCAAAAGCTCCTTTTTAAAATTCTTTCTAGGGAATATTACAACATTGGAGGTATGTAAGAGCCGGTTGCATTCATGCAACACACAACGGTGACATGAGATCCTCGCTCAGCACTTGTTAAGCAACCGATTTGCTTCCGGCCAGTTGTTGCCAAAATTTTCTGTGGTTTCTGAACAGTAGACAACCAGACTCGTGCATTATAATCCTACTGGGTGAAAAGTTGTCGTATCCAACAAATCTTGATGTACCTTAAAGAATTTTTCAACTTGAGGCTTATTGAAAGCCTGAGCCCTAGCCGCTGAAGTCGGTTCTGGTTTACGTACCGAAATATCTTTATTCCTTTTTAAAAACCCAGTTAACCATTCCTGTCCAGCTCTTTGTTTTTCTGCATTGAAAAAATGGGAAAATTTATTTTGTTCGGCTAACTGAAATGCTAACTTCTGAAAGTCTTTACGAGTCAAACCAAAAAGTCGTGTTTCTAATAATTTTAAATGATTAACTAGCTGCCTTTCAATTTTTGGAGGAAAAGTAGGTTTGTACCTTCCTAGTCCTTTACCAGTTGAATTTCTCTTCTCTCTCGTGTCTTCTCAGAGTCGCCTGAGGGACACCAAACGAAAACAACAAGCAAG